>JBBKCR010000134.1:13620219-13630224 GCA_037577295.1 Ladigesia roloffi
AGGGAAACAACACTACTCTCTCTCTCTTTCTTTCTCTCTCTCTCTCTCTCTCTCTCTCTCTCTCTCTCTCTACCCTCATTCCCTCTATCCCCGCCCTCTCTCTCTCTCCCTCCCTCAACTCCTCCCTCTTTTTGTCTACCCCGCACTCTCTCCCTTGCACTCTTTCTCCCTCCCCCTCTCTCTAACTCTCACTTTTTCTCTCTCCCCCTCTCACTTTCACTCTCTCTCTCCCTCTCTCTGCTTCTTTCTCATTCTTCTCATGCTCTCTCGACCCCCCACCCCCCATCTGCTTCCCACAGTGGTGCTGTATGATTATTCTCCCATTGGGATGTCTCCAAAAATATTTGCTCACTCTTGTGCAGTTGTCCCTCCTCTCTATATGACTTACCATCCCAAACCGGACACTGTGACACAGCAATAGAAAATTCCACAGCAGTGCAGTGCTTATAAACAAACTCCTGATTTGATTGTAGCAGAGATGCCCTTACTGAGCTTATGAATAAAGAGAGGATTTACATACACATGCCACCCTACGCATACACATTTTATCATTTTGTCCACACATATCTACAATATAAATAAATTGACCTTTATCTACAAATAGAAAGACAAGTAGTATTTTGAACAAAACACAATAATGATGAATAGCAAAAGCTTGTTTTGTTGCTAATTAGATGTAAAGGTAAATTAAATCTGAATGTCTGCACTTTGATATCTACTGATATTTGTTAACATATTCTATATTTGTATACAATATAGAGGAAGGTCCCTTTTAAAATAACAAAATACAAATAAATATATGAATAAATCCTTAATGATAAATGATATAAGCAGATATGAATGACCATGGTCATTCCTTACACACACTCCACACACACACATACACAATCACACACTCACAGATTCACATACACACATGCAGACAATCCCATACAGACAGACACACACACACACTCACACCCACAGATTCACATACATTCACACAGACATTCCCATACACACACACACACACACACACAAACACACACACACACACACACAGATATTCACTTACACATACACAGGACTGTGAGAACCTGAATGAACTGTTCTAACAGTCAATGAGGGAGCTTCATATCCACAGAGCAATTTCCCAGCAAACATTAGAGGAGGTGACGAGGCAGGTTTAAAAGTTTGGCACGCCATCTGAAGAACTTGGGTGGTGGGTAAAAGTAAGCAGAAAAACTGCAGCACTTAACTTTTAAAATCTGCCTGTTGCATATTTTATCACACATTGGGAATGCACTCTAAAGTCTGGGTCACGAAGCATTCGGATTTTTATGATGGTCACCATGTCACAGTGGAGCTTGTTGTAAAAATTTGATGACCGCTTGAGTCAGACTATGAGATTTAAAGCTCCCCCCCACACACACACTACGTGCTGCTGGAGCGAAACGTGAACATTGTAGCTGCACTCCCAGATTTGACATCAAGAAGTAATAAAGCTGCTAGACAGCATGGATAGACTGCTGGATTCTGGGAATACTGGGAGAATTCCTGGTGGGCTGATCTGTCTGCGGGCTGGGCTGTCAGTCCTCAAACAGTGTGTGTGTGTGTGAGAGAGAGAGAGAGAGAGAGAGAGAGAGAGAGAGAGAGAGAGAGAGAGAGACATAGAGAGAGAGAGAGATACTAAAATGAACTGGCAGTATGAACCAGTTTAACACAAGACGAAAAACTAAAACTAAACTTTCAAACTAAATTCTTTCATCAAATCAATCCCACAGTTGTCAAAATCTTAAACACTCATCACCGGACAATTTGCAAATCTGAATCTATCAATTACCAAAACCCTAAACACATTCTCAAACACAAAACACATTTAGCAGTGCGGTGCAATTGTAATCAGAATGATGCCCTCAGGCTACAGAATTTAAACACAACTAATACTGTTTTTATCATTTACACACTACCACTCAAAATTGAAAACAACGTAATTATTAAAGACTGTATAAGCCTAGACAAAAGCAAATGACACAAAATGGTTGATCCAACAATAGAACAATACAATGGAAGAGAACTCCATGTCAGAGGTAGTGGGCAAGGAATAAAACCAAAATTAAGATCTATAATTTCAAACTCTAGCAACTCTCATAGATCATGTTCTGGTGTATGGTATGACTATGAAGGAGGCAAGGCAATGAAGAGGTTGAAATGCCATAAGTCAATGTGCTGGGGCCTGGCCAGGGTAGTGGAAATGTAACAATCTGTGCTGTTCAGCAGCAATGTGTTTCTCCACTGTCATGATACTGTTGGGCCATGCATGACCGAAATTCTACTAATATATATGCTTGATTTTGAGTAATGTTAAAATTGCTTTGGCTCAAATGTTTGGTTTTGCAGGAAGGGTCAAAGGTTTTGTGAGTGTAGCTTGAAATTTAGAGTTTGTGTTTAGTGTTTTGAAACAAAGAGACATTAGGAAATGTGTTTTAGCAATTCAGAAAAAAAAAAACGGACCAAACCGTACACTGTGACACACTGCCTTAGAACAACCTTTGCTTTCATAACAACCTTTCCATTGGACGATTCTTTAAAGAATGATTTCTGTAAATGGAATCCATGGGTTTGTACAATTTAATATTTTAAGACACAAAATATTTCACAACCAAACGCTCTGCTAGGTGATGTTTAGTGCTGCTAAGGACTGAATTAACGAATTATGTTCTGTGCTTTTTTTACTTATGCCTCTTGTCTCTGTTAGTCCTGTTTCTGGTTTTTGACTTTTGCCCTGTCTAATTTGGCTTACATGCCCTGTCTGACCTTCATGACTCAGCCTGCCAGTGTAAAACATCTTGAAATTTGATTTTGAATCATCTGTAAGCTGGACCATGACCTTGAACCATTTTTGACACAAGTAAAATTTGATCTGCAACTTGATCAGTCGATTCTCAGCCATTCCTTACAAATTGTAGTTTAAGCTTTTGTCCTAGACCTGCATATCCAGGCCAAAAAACACTATTTCTAAGCGTGTATCCCTGCTGGACAGTTCTGATCTACACAACCAGGACTGGGCATTTTTTCTAGCCTGCGCCCTGTCACACCACTTGATCAAAGGACAGTGAACATCGCTCATGACCTCTGGACTTCACCTCCAGGAAGGAATTTTGTCTGAAGTGGTGGAATCACGATGAGTCATGATGAGACTTGGCCAGTTTGACCCAATTCATGACCATTTCACATTGTATTTTCCTCAAAACCTTCCACCATTTCCTTTCCATTTAAGTCGTCCTTCCAAGAAAGGCTTTCCTATCCCTGTCTCTGATCTAGTACTGAGTACTGAATGGGTACAGCTGAAAAAAGTCAAATGGGCACATGTGTGTGCAATGCTGCAATATTAAAGTTATTGCTGAATAATTACAACAAAGTGTGTAGTGTTTGTCATCACAGGATAATAAAAGTGATATGTGCTTATGTAAATATGTAAAAAACAACATTTGCAAAATGTTTAATGTGTTATTAGTACTGTCAGCTTTTTGTGAGCTAAAAATGATTGTCTAGTCTAGGGGCACATTAAATAGTGGCTTAAGTCTGATTTGAAAGATTAGCTTCTAAAAAAATTTGAATATATTTTTGTTGCATTTTGCCCAAAAAAATCAGCCCTGTAATGCAAACACAGCCAGACTGACATTTATGGTCATAGCTTACCAACACACTGTGGGAGGGGACTGTCCCACGCTCTTCTCTCCCCTCTCAGACATGTTAGCACCTCTGTCCCCTTCAGGGTGTATCCTGGGTCGCAGATGTAGGACACTGTGCTTCCTGCAAAGTGACCCTTATCCTCACGCTTATAACCAAACTGAGGCACACCTGGATCCTCACACTTCACCAACTCAAAGCCTGAGACAGAGAGAGAAAAGAGAGAGAGAGAGAGAGAGAGAGAGAGAGAGAGAGAGAGAGAAAGAGAGAGCGAGAGAGAAAGAGAGAGCGAGAGAGCGAGAAAGAGAGAGCGAGAGAGAGAGAGACTCTGTTATTTTCCAGCCTGAAACATTGGTTCTATGTCGCTTCACAGCAGTCATTATGGTAAGCATTCGTGTGGAGATTAAGACCCGTTAAAGGAACAGCGACGAAAGAGGGAATTGAAAAAGAGCGGTTCGCAACAAAATCACACACACAGGCATCCACTCATGCGGAAGATGTGCTGGGCCTTCTATTATTTATGCCCACCTGAGGTTGCTATGGAGAGAGCTGCTAAGAGCTTGAACGGAGGAGTGTACCTAAGCCCACGTGCACATTCGACATGATGCCAGTGGTACAGAGAAAACCGCAGGCTTGTGTACGTGTGTGTTTTAGCCCTTTATTATAAAAAAATAATAATAAAACCAGTTCAAAAGGCGGCGCATAACCCCCTTTCTTCATGTTATGTTGCATAATCTGAAGGCTCTGAAAAAAGAGATGCTTGCAGCTGGGATGATGAAATCTGCCGGGTGTTGTACTGTAACAGTGATGCAGAGAGCGCAGCTGCTACTCACTAGTGAAGTGGAGCTCAAAGCCTTTGCTGGTGTTTTCAGTGTTACTGACGAACTCCATGAACATAGTGCTGGACGTGCTGTTCAGAGTCGTGTCCATCAACTCTGTACCGGTATATGCGCCCAGAAGGCGGGCACTGTTACTGCTGCCATCATACACCTGAAACACAAACACACACCTATTATTAGAGAAACCCACGACCATACTCTTTTGCTCCTCATGACTATGCAGAGTACTAATTCAAAATGTGCATTTTCACTGAGCTTCACACATGTGCTTCACACAAACAAAATCTGAAAAACAAACAAACCATTTCCTCTCCGGTTCATGAAGTTCATTTTTGGAAACTAAGATACAAAACCAGCCTATTTTCAATTAATTGTTGTTGTAATGTCACAACAACTATGATTTTGCTGCCTGTTCTGCCTTTTTAGTAGTGTTTCAGTCAGAGACATTATAAATGAAGAACATTTTCACTCATTAATAAATGACTATTACTTGCTCACAAGTTTTATATGTGCATAAACAATAGTCAGAACAGCCTGAAAAAATATATATTTTGTGCATTATTTGAGTCAAAGGCTATGCAATTTCTATGAAATTTCATGATGTTCAGTTTCAGATTTCCTATTCAAAGACTAAGATAGGCCTTGAAGGCATGAAACTGTGGACAGACTTTCTTGTAAGGGCTTTGGTTCTATACAGTTAATGTACTCAATCAGGCTGGATTATGACTTACATTGAAATATAAAACAATAACATTTTTATGGAGCTTTAGGAAAAAATCTAAAATACAACAAATAAGTAGGAGAGGTTTATTTAACTTTAAAGTTTAATTCTATGGCAACTTTTAAATTCTTATTTTTAAGTATGTGTACAGTATACCACCAAATGATGTGTTCTATTTTTTGCACACGCATTTGTTTCTTTACATTCCAGAGACCAAATTATTACAAATTGGCAATATAAATAACATGAATATATACTTTTAAAAATAATGCAAATAAAAGTTACAGAAGTAAAGCTAATGATCATAGTACACTATTTTGATGCCCTATTTTGGATCAGGGCCCTAAGCAGGTGCAGACAAATGTGCAACCCCCTCAATTATCCTCTTCCCACACAGAGCACAAACATACACATCCATATCTCCCTCACACACCATACCATCAGCATGTCATCCTCCTCCAGGCGGAAGTCTCGAGCTCGGAGTTGGATGCCCTTGCCAGGCTGTGTTTGGATGGAGTAGATGCACTCATGATTGTTGCCATAGTAACTGGGGTAGTTTGGCGAGAGGAGGACTCCTTGTTTCCCCGTCACAGAGGAGCCACATTCAGCTAGACAGAAGAGAGGTCAAATGATACATGACCCCTACCTCGCATATGACCACCCACCCACCCCAACAACACACCCAAACATGCAGCAGCTTCATGCTGGGAGAGGGCAGGAGCTGATTACACATGGGGAAACACTACTCTATTTGAACGAGCACATCAACAAATTTGTCCTTATCGGCAACCCTGGTGCAAAATAGGATATTCTGATGAATATTTGCCATTACGATTTTATTTTCCTTACATAAATAATCCCTCACATACAAGAAGCGAAGCTGAAAAACTGACTTAATCAAACTCTTACTTACTTACACAAAAACCTGACCTATTTTCATGTGCAATATAAGCAAATAAACCAAAACCATTGGGCAGACGTTGCCAAGGAAAAAATATATATAAAATGTAATTACTCGCTTCGAGTGAAATGTCAAAATCACAACATAAACCAATTGCTTTCTAAGTTTAGCGCTGCCAGCCATTCTGCAACAGAGTAATTAGGGGGAATCTGGCCTCCGAGATATTCCACAATTGTATTGATACAGATTATGCTATTTGTCACAAATGGAGTTTCAGGTCACTTTTTTTGGCCTCATTTTGGAAAGATGGTTTCTACAGTGTTCTAGCAGTTTCACAGTGTGTACTAGCTTAGCACAAACCTTAAGATATTACAGGCCTGCAAATGTATGCAAACATGTTGGTGTGCATAATGATTTGCCCCTGTACTCTACTCAGTGAATATTGCTGCCAGGGGAGGGGAAAGTGTGTATTTGAAATAGTGAACAAAGCAAAATGAAAAGCATGTGACCACCTACCAACACACCTTGGGAGAGGGGAACTCCAGACCCGCCGCCGCCCCCCTAAACACACCACCCTCGCTGGCCCCTCCAACCGGTAACCAGGGAAGCAGGAGAAGATGAGTGCATCCCCAACCCCAAATTGCAGGCCCTTGCGGGTGCTAAAAGGGGGCACACCGGGATCCTCACATGGCTCTAGATCATACTCTAAAAAGAGGCAGAAAAATAGGCAGCTCAGAGATGCTCTGAAGCTCCTGGTATTGTCCCTTTGGCTCCCGCAAGTGGGGATTATTTTCACACACAAAAAATAAGAGCTGGGGGTCCTGTTAAACCAATCATGTCTGTCCAGATAAGCCTCCAATAAAAGCCAAATGGAGAGTGTTTTGTTCTACATAATTTCCATTTGGTCACTCCAGATACAGCAGTTTTATGGAGTTTCTTGAATCCATGGATCTAGTGAAAGGGAAATGGGATTATCGATGTTCAAAGAAATATCTAGGTTAAAAATAATGCTTAGACCATAAACTTACTGAATACAGGAGAATGTTTTTGACAGTATCACACTTATTTTTTTGTTTTGAAAGCTAGCTGAACAGTGCTAGTGTGAAATGCTGATATTATTCAAATATGTCATTTTGTACAAGCAAAAAACAAGAGCTTAACTATAAAAATATATCTCTTTTCTAATATCAGGTGGAAGCAGTGCAGTGTCATATCATGCAGTTCCTCTTTGTGCCACCAAAAGTTCAGTATTCTGACATCTGAGCGTGTGCTGCAGTGTTTGGGAATAAAGCATTAGCAGAAGATCCTGCAAGTCCTGTCTTGTGAGTCGGTCCATCACTGAAAACTGGGAACACAACAATGTGATTCTAACAATGTGTTAACTAAAGCACTGTTACAGAAACACCAAAAATATTAATTACATTGCAAAGCAGAGGCAGCAGGAGTTTTGCAGAGGTCCTTGAGAGTTAGATGTGGTGATCAACTTGACTTCAGTAGTCTGATTAATTTCCATTTGAGATGTAACCTGCTGCTATTTTTAAAAAAGTGAATTTTGTGTTTATTGTTAGATCTCACCTTCAGCATCATTAACGTACAGGCGCATCTGTTTCCCAGGTTTGCTGAAGGTAAGTCAGTTTGACTGGATAATAAGCACTGTGCATTGCAAATGTTTTGAGTAGGGGGTTGCAGCAGTTTCTGTGTATTATGTGTGTATTTATATTGTGCTCTCACACAAACAGGGATACAAAGAATGTTCATGAGCCGTTCAGTTATTGCCCAGCAGTCTGGAAGAGAATTGGGAAAATTACCATGTAGGTCGTTTAAGATCTCCATACCTGAGAAGGTTATGTTGAAACCCTCATAAGAGACAGAGAAGTCGGAGAGGAAGCGGATCTGAGCTGTGTAATTCCCAAACAGGCCCGCACTGAGGGAAGGGGGCAGATTAGAGCCAGTCAGTCTCCACAACGGCTGAGAGAAACTACCATTCTCTGTCACCAGCAAATGGTCATGAGGACTTTCCAGATGAAAGGTGTGGAAAGTAAATTGGACACCTGGCAGATGAAGAAAGAAAAGGGGGCAGTTAGAAAGAAAATGTCTTAAATAGACTAATGATTCTTAATGCTTTTAGAAGGAACAATCAAAGACATCTACAGCGGGTCAACTGGAGATGCTAAACTGATCCCAGGTGTGATTGCGTGAGTGTCTGCCCTCCGAAGTGTTGTTGACCTATCAAAGGTGTTGTTCCACCAAATGATTGCCAATCTGGCTAGGATAGGCAGCAGCTACATGGCTAGTGGATGGATGGATGCATTGATCAACACGTTGTGACAAAACATTTGGGAGCTTTTACTGTTTATTTTACTTAGTTTTTTCATTTAAATAAGTTTAAGAGGTCACATCCTTATTGTCACTGCCACATCTAAACCCACCACTAGGTACCGAGTAAGTTGTGAGAATGGATCATCAAAATGATGCAGGGGTCAACAGAAGTGGTCCATTGTTACTTGGAAAATTTATGTCACATGAACTCACATTGAAAGTTATCAACTTACATTACTGCGAACAAGATCTCAGATGATGAGTGTAGATGAAAGGCACTGGATTCATTTAATCGTTCCAAAAAGTCACATCATTATACTATACTACAGGGCTGGGCAATTAATTTCTATAGCGGGCCACATGAAAAATCTGAATTGTGCTAGAGGGCCAAACTAATGAAAACCTAAACTAAATTCTGCTCAATATTAATTTTCTCCCATTGTAAAAAGCATAAATTATATAAATGCTGCTACTAGGCTTGTCACAATACTGGAATTATAACTTGATACCAATAATAGGGATGCTGCCAACTCTCGGGCATTGAGAGACGCCGCCCCCTCCCCCTCCGTTACACACTCGCGTGGTTTGGGCCCTCGCCCTGCAATCAGAAAGTCGTGGGTCGACCCTCCAGACTACTAAGAACCTCTGCGGTATCCTGAGTAAGTACCATTCCCACACACTGCTTCCAGAGACCGTCTCCACACACTTCTCCACACGGGTGCAGAATTATTGGCTGCCCAATACTTCACTTGGTGAACGGGTTTAAATGCAGAGGAGGAATTTCGAGCTGTTCACAATGAGTGCAGTAGTGTGTTCACGTGTGACCGATTGATCTTCTTCACTTTTAAATATTTCGCCTCCCCGGCCCCTCCCCCGTCATACGCTCAAGTTCAGGAGGAGATTCTGACGTGGTTTGCGCACTGCATTATGAATTTTACCCGAATACAAATACAAATAAGAATACGAATAATTCTTAACAAATTCAAATACAGATATAAATAGCGGCCGCTCTGCACACCCCTAGTAGGTAGGCAGCAGTCCTCCGCCAAAGAAGAAAGTCCCACCTGCCCTAACACCCCTCCGCTAAAGGCATGCATTTTGAAGAGAGCCAGGAATGGAGACTCGGTCCTCCAAAGTGCTCTCTATGGAGGAACACAAGAGGCACGCGCCTTTAAATGAGTTGGGCTTGTCAGTACCCGATACGTGCCGCCTGCCCGATCAGTTCCGCATACGTGCGCGCATGCGCTCTCCAGTTAGCCGGGGGGAGAGGCTGCCCACTACAATGCTTGTTAAAAAATGTTGTATCTTGCCGGCGGTTTCCGTAAACCAGCAGATGCAAAACTTAAGTCTGCTTACCAGTGCTAATAGTCATGAGTATCACCACTAACAAGTATTCTTACCAAAGTACTCAAATAAAAACATTCCTCTGGTTTATGGCTATTTGATTACACTAAAAAATGTTTCAATCTCAATAAAAATAAATAAATAAATAAATATATAAATAGATAAAAACAAACAAACATTTATACACATGTGTGTGTGTGTGTGTATGT
>JBBKCR010000134.1:13630324-13644111 GCA_037577295.1 Ladigesia roloffi
AAAACAATAACAATTATTAATAACACAAAGATATGAAGAATTACCATTAATAAATGCTCATTCTGCCACAACACTTGAAACACTCATCACAATAACATAAAGCACCTCTGCTTGGAAAGAAGTAATGCAGCTCACAGCAAACAGTGGAAAGTTCAGTCCATTTACCTTTGCCATGGGAGGTCTCAATCATCCAGGTGCAGTTGAGGTTGTGAGGGTAGAAGTCCGGAAAGCCAGGTGACAGAATGGTGCCAGAGTTTCCCTGAATAAACCCACCACAGAGGGCTGGGGAGACGGGAGTATTTGTTAAAACATTGCACCTCCATCAGCTTTCACAAAGCACTAAAACTGAGTTTACAAGAGGTGCCCTTCTGAAGGACATAAACATATGGAGGCAAATTATTCCTATCATTACCCAAAGGGAAAAATCAATAACGGCCTTAAGTATAAAAGCATTTATGGTGGAATATGAGCAGGGGGTGGAAAGGGTAGCGCCAATCCGTAAAAGACCCTTCCAGTCTGGAAGCAATGACGTCGCTAGAATAAATGACCTGTCTCTAATTTGTCCTTTTACTCCAACAGTAGCTATTTTATATGGGCGCCTCTGGGACGTACCATCACAGCTGGGGAGGGGTCTGTTCCACTGGAAGTTTGGCTCACATTCCAGAGGCTCAGGGTCACTCAACGTGTATCCTGCTTCACAGCTAAACGTCACCAGTGCCCCCACGTAGAAATCGTTGCCATGCCGTTGTCCATTGACGGGGATGCCAGGGTCAACACAGTGGTCAGACTGCAGCTGTAAGGCTTTAGGAGAGATTTAACAAACAATTGGCTTGCTTCTTCTCAAAAACACAAAACAGTTAAAAGCACATTGAATGGCTCAAACATCACAAACACGAGATGCATTGATTGTCAGTGTGCAGGTATTCTTGTCAGGTTTCCCTTTAGGTTCACGTTTTTTTGACAGAAAATATATTTTCAGCTTTCTGTTGAAACATATTCACTGTGTTTTCACAAATCTACGAATAAAACCAGCACATTTATTAAAAACCAGGGCTCTTAATACATTATTAACACAAATTATTAATACCACTTATTACTTTTTAATGTTGTTAAGTAGGGCTGACCCAAACATCTTTATACAGGCTCTGAGTACACTATTATCCAAAATACCCCCCAAAACAATTACATTTTGAATTTTTTTATGCTCCATCTGAGGGAACCTTGTAATATGTAGTTTTTTTTTTTAATTGTGTGATTGTGAATTAACACTAAAGCAAATGAAGTTAAATCACACATTGTCCTAAATTAGATTTAAATCGCATACATTACTAAACTGTCCTGCCCTTGGTGGCCTAGTAGTTGCAGAGCAGCTTGTGTTGCAGTAACCAGGTGTATTGGGGAATAATTGTCCTAATAGTATCCAAGTGCAATAATTGTTTGGTGTGTCTGTATAAAGAAACTTTACATAAAGTGTGTAGTGTGTATAATAGTTCACTACTGCTCTTTAATAAGTCATGTTGCGCTCAATAATTTCTAAGATTTATGGAATCATCAAAAACAAAAAATTAAAAAGTCACAAAAATGTTAAATTCCACTTGCAATGCAGCTTTAATGCATGGTCATAAATCCAACATACAAATCTGGGCATTTATATTCAGAGGCTGCATTTACATGTGCATGCAGGCTTGAGCCCCGGCGGAACACTAGAATTAAAACAATCACCATCCCATTATTTCCAAATTACACCCCCTGACAGAAATCATAGGATTGTAATACTACAGAATGTGATAATTTTGAATGATACCGTAATATTTCTTTTAATTTAGCCCTTGATAGTAGGCACTAAGAAATGATCTGCTTTAATTAGCAGTCTCCGATAACACAATGATATGGAGGAGATAATATCACGCTTTGTCTAAGTACTACTCATTGAACTGAAATGGTTTAGGTGAAACAAACCGAAAACAAATGTCTGCTCTGAAGAAATGGTGGAAAAAACAGACATGTGCCTAAAACACACAATGAGGGAGGTGAATAGAACTACATACTTTCATATCTGATGCGGAATCCGATGTCTGAATGGCTCTTGTCGGTGGAGAAGAGCAGGTACAGGAAGTTGGAGGTGCTAATAAGGAACTGGGGTACTTGCGTTCCTTGGTAGCTACCAATAAGTGGCGAGGAGGGGTAGCGTCCATCCCGCACCTCCAGGACATCATAATTTACCTCCGTCCTGAACCTGGAGAACAACACAAACGCTTGGAGACAGGGCAACAACTACAAGGAAGCAAGCAGAAATAGTGGGCTTTGTTTGCAGGTGGGGCGAAGTGACCACGGACAGCTCCATCATATAAGTCAGCCTCTGTGCAGCTGCTATACCTTATTTACAGCTACAGAAGAGAGGGAACATCACTCAAGCTGTGAGCCAGGCACGCTCAGACGCGGAGCAGACTGCGTGTCCTGCAGCAGTGTGTAGAAGCCTGCTGCTCGCCATGTTATGGCGCAGGCGGAGCACAGCAGCTCCAGCTCCAGGCCTGAGCAGCCCACTCTGTGATGAATACATAACTGACAGAGGCACAAGCACACAAACTGATACACTGTACTGAGCAAAAGTCTTTGGTGACCTAGGAAGATTATATTTTTTAAGGAGTTTTTCCGGGCAAGGAGAGTTTTTTGATTGGAAAATTGACACAAAAAGTTTACAAGATATTGTATGGTATTTTTCTGTATTCTTTCTGTTTATTTATTTGTTCAAACAGATTAATAGTGTGCATTATTAGTTTTTTATGTATTAGAATACTGAGAAATCATGTTCAAGGAGAAAGGCAGATTAAAAGAAGGACATTTCTCAGACTTACAGACTTACAAATTCATTTTTGCTCATTTTTGGCTAGATTGAGGCACAGAAATGTGGAAACTAATCTGTGTTCTAATCAGCTTATGAGAATATTTTTGAACATGATAAGCACTTTGTAATGTATTCATATTTATTTGTGTTTATTGTAATGCATTACTGTTTTCATAAGCAAAAAGAAATACACGTAGGATCTGATGCACCACCTTTTGGACCCGTTTCATACATTCTACCCACGTACAGAACAGGCTCACAAGCCTAAATACACACTACAGGCAGCGCACAGTGAAATGCAAATGAGCTTTTATTCCTCAGGAATATACATTGGGTGTTGGTGGGGCAAAACATGGGAATGTCAGACAAAACAGTGGAAGGAGATGTTACACGTGCTGACATTTGCTCAGTTTACTAATGTTTGCACAACTGACAGTGGACAGCTTTTTGATTATGTGTAAATTTGCATTACATTCTCAAAAGCTGCGTCGAGAGATAAAAATGACAGTGGACACCGTGGTAAGCCTCAAGCCTCAAGCCTCAAAAACTATGCTGACATAAGGTTCACATAATGCCACATTTTATCTATTGGGAGTTTGTGATACAGATAACAATCTGTATGATTGTTTCCCTTTTTTTTGCTGGAGTAGAATTATATCTCTGTTGAATATTTTGGTTAAAATAACATTTCAGAACACTCTCACCTAATCAATTAACGTTCATTCCATGTTTTGCCTTAGGCTTGCTGAGTTTTCTGTAGTTTTGAGTGATCTTTTATACCCTGCTTAGTTATGGACCTCATGCAGTTTGCTTTAGTTTTAGTTGTAATGAATCTAAATTGAGCACATATCATCAAGGCACATTTTGAACTGTGCATGAACTCATCTGGTCCTTTGTATTAAGCAATTAACACAGTTCTGTACATATGGGTGAGTACAGTAGCCTACAGAATGCATTCAGTGCCAGCCCCAGTGTGGTGAAAATGGGTACAGGGGGCAGGACACACTCCACTAGAAGGTTACATTTGTTATTTGTGTCAAGATCATTTTTTTATAACTACTTTAAAACCCTTTTTGCTACATTCAATTTTTCATGGAAAACTGACAAACTAAAAACCAACTCAATATAAACAAGGGTTTGTGCTCCATCTGGCATACTTTGTAGATGATTGTGGAAAGTTCAGACAGCATGTGTAGCATTTATAATGGGACAATGACATTTAAAAAAAAACACACAAGAATCGTAAGCTTATTCAACCCTAATAAATCTGTGACTAAGTGATGCCACACAGATGAATAACACACTCATTTGTTCTTAGGCTTCAATACAGATTGTTTGGATTGTTTAGGCTCACTTGTCAAAGATGATCTTGATTGGGTATCCTGGTGGAGCCTCGATGATCCACTCGCAGTTGAGGGCTTCTTTATAGAGCTCAGGCCAGCCTGGGGACAGGATGATGCCACTGGGAGCTTTCAGGTCCCCACCGCATGGAGCTGGGAAACAAATCATGGGTCAGCAATCGCAGATTTAAACTGTTACTTCACAAATTAACCTTCAATAACCTTCAGGAATTATTAAAGGAACTTTTCCAGTTCCCTACAGACTGTGCCAGAAAAGTGAGGCAGATAAGAGACGCCATCTAAATGTGATTGACATCGCCTGGCACAACCTCTCCAGCAGCTTTTGTCCGCCTCACTGAGCCAGTTCCCGACGGACTGGATCCTTAGGGCCTTCGCTGTGGATCATCATTTAAAACAATTCAGGCTGTTTTTACATATGCACTCCCAAAAACACCAAGTGCTTCATCAATTCAAGTGTGCTTCATACATCTAACCTGGAATATTATTCATTAGGTAAGTTAGTCAAAGATTCTCTTGCAGATTTAGTCTCCTATGGCAGTACATGTAATGCAGCAATCCCTGAAAGTAAGTCTGGAAAGATATCATTACTGAGTGTAGAGGGTTGATGGGTGTGCTTTTGCATGCATGCATGGTTTAGATTTATGAGCCAGACTTGATTTTTGGCCAGTTTTTGGAAGTGCATTTAGAAAATATCCATTTTCTTTATATGAATGTGCAATTCTAGCCAGGCACAGACAATGGAGATGAGTTCGTATTTTTGAGGTGGATGATTTTGTCTGAAATCTGAAATGATTAATGATCTCTACACTGTTGCATTGCATTGAATGAGAAGACACATGTTTTAATATTGAGATACTTTGCATTGCAGAAAACAAAAAGCGTTCAAACAACCCGGGGCGGAGATTCTCTATAAAAACCGCATTCCTCCGATATTTCATTAGAGTTGCATAAAATGTGGCGAGCGGGACATTTTGTGCACCCTAGCGGTCTTAACATCTCGGCAGCAGACGGAGAATCCTAAATAAAGTTTTCATAGCTAGATTTACACACCATATATTTCATCCCCATATGCACATCCGGGAGACAACATTTCTCAAGGGCTCCTACTGCAATGACATTTAGGTTGCTAGCAAGAATGTTGTTTATGCGGTTGTATCCGAGTATACTTAATGAAAAAAAATGTAGGGAGTGTCATGAGGCTTCAGTGGTATGCTAAACATTGCATTCGGGAGAGAGATTCTCTGTTCTTTATGTGGGCTGATACACACGGATTTGCCAGGGTATTGCATATTATAGAGGAACAAATTCAAAATGTGCCATTATAGGTGGATTATACTGCAATATCAATTCTTATACACCCATTAAAGAAAACAAGGTGCCACAATGGGTATTTTGAGCAGTCCATAGAAGAAACAATATATATTAATAATTGTTGTAAATGATATGAACCAGGATCCTGAACCCCCCCCCCACACACACACACACAGTGAGGGATAAAGGGGGAAAGAAAATGGATGGATGGGTTGATGGATGATATGAACAAACCCCTAACCAAAATACCTTCACATAATGTAGACTCTTTACATTTATGGTATTTTGTAGACACTTCTATCCAAAGTCACTTCTACTCCCTAACTAAGAGGTCATGGGTCTGAATTCTACCTTCAGCATAACACAGCTGGGTTCCTGAAACCCCAAGTTATATGTTAAATGCCATACATGTAATGGTCTCGCTCAGGAACCCAGGCTTTTTCTTTTTTAATTTATAGTCAAAATACGTAATGTAGAATAACATTCTAATTATGGATTTTCCTGTCCTTCTGACATATCTGGTGTTCAACAGCTTCAGCATTAAAACCTCATGTAATTTCTTATATCCACTTAGTATTACCTATTTGACTTGGACACAGCATTAGATTAAGCCTCTCAGGCCATGCCTGTTGAATTTTAAGGAGCACTGACCTTCACAGCGTGGCACAGCATTGTCCCACACCACGTTGCCATCTTTGAGGATACAGGAGATGGTCTGAGAGCCGTGAGTCTTCACGAAGCCCTCTTCACACAGGAAGGAGATGGAGCTACCCAGCTGCAGGCTCTCGCCAAAGCGCTTTCCATTGACCGGGACCCCAGGGTCAGGGCACTCGTTGTGACGAAATGCTGGAAAAGACAGAAGTATGAAAACAATGCAAAGAAGAAACACAAAGACATACATCACTTATATATGTATATGTATATTACTTCTGGCTAGCCACTTGTTTTTGCAAAATGTAATTTTGCCTGACAGACTAACACTAATGCATAAATAAATAGTACACATGGTAGTATTTCTATCAGCCCCAAAGGCCAAAAACATGAACACAATATGTATTGTATCCCAAAGCCATACATAAAGATGACAGAGCCGTCTTATGACTCTCTTTATGTAAAACCATAAAGTATGTGTTTGTAGTCATGTGATGTGGGAAAATTAGCATTTATTAAATTTTCATATATTTTCGTTATTTTTCTTTCTATTGTTTTATTAATTATTTATTCTGTTTTATAATGTCTCCATTTCACGTTGTTTCTGGTATTCTGTGTCCTTAGGTAAAAAGAGCACATACGTTGTTTAGTTTAGCATAGTTGATTAGATGTCTCTACGGCGCCATGGTCTGACTTAGCTCATGGTCAGATGTGACATCTATTTGTCCAGGGTAATATTCCTAGTCAAAATGTTCTAAATGTTTATCAGAAGGTCACTATTGTGCGCAAGTTTCTGGAAGGACAACTTCTTAGTAAACAGGAGATTTGGGTTACTATGGTGACTAAGGTGACGTGTGCTCAGTCTGCATAGTGACAGATAATTTGGTCCAATACGATTCTGACACCACCTGTCTGGGTCGCCTTCCAGGGTCTTACGTAATTTTGGGTATAAAGCTTGATGTTTTGCTTGAAGGGGGGGGGATGGGTTTCGGACGGAGACTTTCCTTTGTCTCTGAGAACCTATCCTGACCCCATCTGCAGATGTTTTAATAAATCTTTCTTATGATTCAATTTGAGCGAAAAGGATTCTGTTTGTTCTTGCTGAGAATCTCTGAGACCTGGGCGATTCATTCTGGCAAAATGGACAATTTCCCCCACACATGTCACATTTGTGAATTAATAGTATTTGTCCTGGTACAAGGCGTCGTTTTAACAAGTCAACACAAAAGAGCTACACAGTATGGGCTTGTCCTCTAATAGGTCAACCTTTGGCTCTGAAAGTCTCCCTTCTGGAACACATTGAGATGCATATTTCTTAAAAAATATTGATCCAGTGTCCTGCTGCATTGTACTCAGGTGGAACTGGACCTGCTCAAAAGGTCATGCTTTTGTAAAACTGCCAAGTTGTTCATGGTCATGGCCTAATAAATTACACAAAAGAACTTCCCTTACAAAGAGAAAACTTTTTTGCTTGCTATCAACAAATAAACAAATTCCTTTCACTTAGTACAGAATATTGATTTATATGCCTCCAGAAGTTATTTGGTTGATTGGAAAATGTGTGAAAATGCTCACTGCATGTTGATGGGACTTCAGAGAAGATAAAGCATCACTTTCAGATAGAAGCTCTTCAAAAAACTCATGTTCTGCCTCCCTCTTGAACCTGCTCTCTATCTTTTTCGGGATTTTTTTTTCTTTCTCTCCTATACTCTTCCTCTCTTTCTCCCACTCACTCTGTCTCTTTCTCTGTGTCCGTTCTCGGCACAAGCTTGAACTGTGCTTTTGTGATGAATCCTCTCTCTGATTCACAGCACCCAAACAGACTGTGTACCTCATCCATCACCATCACTCTATTTATTAAACTGCCAGCCAGCCCTTCGATAGAGTTTGTCGTGCTCTTAATTAACATGAGCGATGGGACTCTACCTCTCCATCCCAAAAACGAAGTACACGGGGAATCATGTGACATCCACATTCAATGGGTTATAATTATCCAACATCTCATTACATTATACAGAGCATTTATATTCTGTACATTTAAAACTTCATTTTCACTGTACATTTAAGGTCAACACTAACAGAAATGTCAAAAAGAGACTTTTGGAGTGATTTTACAAAGCACAAATTTTCTGAAAAACCTTTCAGTAGCTTTTTCTTTAAGGAATTATTTTATTATCATAAAATCAGAAAAAAAAAGTTTGATATGGCACATAAATATACTTAATTTATTGAAAGTAAGCCTAAAACGACATCACAAAAACTTTTTATGACATCACAAAAACTAACGCATATGTAAATATGATTTTAAACACCATATACACCTCACACATATGTACAGTGAGGAACCTACGTATTTGAACACCCTGCGATTTTGTAAGTTTTCCCATGGTGTAGGTGCATTCCCACTGTGAGATACAGAATGTAAAAAACAAATCAGGAAACCACATTGTATGATTTCTAAAGAATTTATTTGTATTTAAAATCAGTGTTAATATTTGCTACAGAAGCCTTTGTTTGCAATTACAGAGGTCAAAGGCTTCCCGCTGTTCTTTACCAGGTTTGCACACACTGCCGCAGTGATTTTGGTCCACTCTTCTTAAAGGCAGGTCTTTGAGAGCCAGAATTATTGCGGATTCCCAGGTGTTCAAATAGTTATGTGCAGCAATGCAACACAAAAACATTCTTCATAAATCATACAATGTGATTTCCTGATTATTTTTTTATACGTCCTGTCACCCACAGTGGGAATGCACATACAATGTGAATATCAAATGCCTCCATGATTTCTAAGTGGGATAACTTAAAATTGCAGGGTGTTTAAATACTTATGCTCTTCACTATATATATATATACACAAATACAGTACAGTACAGGCCAAAGGTTTGGACACACCGACTTCAAAATAGCCACCCTTCGCTCTGATTACTGGCATTACACCAACTGGCAACTCTTGGCATTCTCTCGATGAGCTTCACAAGGTAGTCACCTGAAATTCCCAGAGGTGTTTAGCAGTAAACACCTGTGTGCAAAGCAGTAAGCAGAGCAAGGGTGGCTATTTTGAAGAAACTAAAATATAAAACATTTTATCAGTTATTTCACTTTTTTTGTTAAGTACGTAACTCCACATGTGTTCATTCATAGTTTTGATGCATTCAGTGAGAATCTACCAATGTAAAAGGTCATGAATATAAAGAAAATACATTGCATGAGAAGGTGTCTCCAAACTTTTGGCCTGTACAGTATATATATGTTGACTGAGCAAAAGCGGATTTCATAGAAAGATGTGTGGGATATGGGCTCTTTAAATCTGGGCTCTCAACATAATGCAAACGTTCTTCTTCAAGAATGGAAGGTATTTCTTTATTTCCCTTAAAACCTATATCAAAGCCAGGAGCCATTTGAGAGCTTTTATTTGTAGCCACATGTGCTGTCATCAGCTGGACTAAAAGCCGGTGCGGGAAATTATAAAAAGTGAAAAGGTATGTGGATCTATATTGAAACTTACAGATCCACTCAGCAGGAAGAGAGAGAAAGTGCCGAAACCACAACAGTGTGTCTTTGGTAAATTAGAAAAGATCCAGACAGACATCTTTTGATCTTAAAATAACAAACACACACTCTCAAATGCCTCATAGCTCCGGCTGCACGAACACGTAATCTTTAAAAGGTACTGAGAATGGGATTTTAGAGAATGTCTTTGATCGCGCCTGGCTGAAAAGCAGAACACACAAAAGTGCATTCTTTTAGAAAATAAGCATGCATGTAAAAGCGGGGCTCTGAAACAAAGGAGGATAATATGTTTACCACATGAGGAAGAATAAGAAAGATTGACAGAGAGAGTCAAACGTTTTTTTTATAGTGTTCTACCTCAGTATATGCCCCACTATAACAAAGACAATTCTCACTGCTCATCATTATGCCAATTATACACTTAGGCTGCTTTTATTAAACTTTCTGAGTTTAGCAAAACTTTGCAACAATGATTCAAACTGTTCTAAATATTACTGTGAAAGTAAATGACCTGTTATTTCTAAAATATGGATTAGAAAGTTATTCTACTTAAGATTATTTGCAGAATGATATGTCCCGGTCAATGAGGTGTGTGTGGCACATTGAGCAGTGTTGGAAGTCTCTGACTCAGAACACAAATAGAAATATGTACACCTTCATTAAAAACAATGATTTTAAATTTTAGTGTGTGTTTGACACATCTGTGCCCAACAGCTTCAACATTAACCCTCTGGCTGTCCTCCTTTTTGCTCCCCTTTCAGCGTCCTCGAGGCCAAAAATGGCCACCAACAGATTAAGTCTGTGATTTTTATTATATTTATGCTTTTTTTTTGCTATTTTACTGCATAAAGGGTTTAATTAACATCCGTACTTGTCCTACATGTAAAATGTCCACTCTTTTTTATTTTTTAATCCTTCAAATACCAGTTTGTTTGCACTATGAACTTAGACAACAACCTCAAAAGTGTAAATTTACTATATTCTCAATGCTGCTGGATTTTCTTGTGGTACTAATAGTACAGTCTGAGATATGCAACTGATTAACAAAACTGATTATTAAGCATTGTTTATTGTTTGCAGAGAAAGCAAAGTTCAATAAACTCACACTCAGCGTCCTCCTGGCCAAAAATGGCCGCCTCCTGTTTACACTCCCAAAATGTTATAAAATTAATATATATTAAATATTTTTCACCTTTCAGCAATGTGATTTCTTAAATTAGCATCAGTCCTTATCATGAAAAGCAAAACTTCATTCAAATGAAGAATTTTAAAGGTATTTCTTACAGGTATCCTATTAGTAATGGTTCCTTCTGAGGAACTGCACTGAAAAAAAGTAAATCTTACTGGTGAATGTGATGTTGAAGCCGCGGTCAGTGTATGTATGGTCAGTCAGAAACTCCAGCCGCGCCACATGTCCACTGGTAGTGATGGGTGAGGGCAGCACGTCGCCAGAAAATGTGCCCAGGATGGGTGACTCTGCCTTGCCCCCATCTTTGATGGACAGGAAATCAAACTGCTTCTCCATGCTCAGGTCATTGAAGGCCAGGTTGATGCGGCTCTCCGGTTTCGCGATGATCAGCCACACACAGTGCATGTTATTGCCGTACTCCTGCGGGTAGTTAGGCGACAACAAAACTCCAGATGGAGTGGTGAAGTTGAAGAAGCAGGAGACTGTGGAAAAAGCAGGAGAGAACACATACACACACACACACACAAACACACACACACACACACACACACACAAAAACACATAAGCACACACAATTCTGACTTAATTCATGATGCGCAACTTGGATATTTGTTTCCAAAAACAGGCATAATGTACACTTCCCAAGAGGTGATGTGTCATTTTTTGGCACAGCTGAAGAGTCGTGTTGGGCATGCACCGTACCGCACCGCGCTCACGTAAGCACGCACTCCTCTTAAGAGGATGTCAAAACCTGACTGCTCCTCCAGAGGTAGATAAATAAAAAGAATACAAAAATATATAGCCGGAATGTTTTCTGCATCATGCTGACAGCAAACTGTCGGGATGCTATAATATGCATCCCTCTTTATCTGACAGCCTTCCGGATAGGGCAAAGGGCCTCATCAGACCTTGAATGCCTGTATCACATTTTACCAACTGTTGATTTTGATCTCGCAATATGGTGCCTTATTCCATGCACCAGAAACCCCATTTTATGTTTCAGTCGTTGATTTTCCACCTTGTGCCTTGGCGAGGAGAACTTACAGAGTGAACATGAGTATCTGTGAGCTTAAAAGGAAACAAAGAACTTTCTGAGACCTTCAGAACCCTTACACTGGGCAGCAAGTAGAATTCCGCCCACCGTGTGTTAAATCCTAAGCATGAAAGGTTACAGCTCACCTTGATCTCTGGGAGAGTTCGTGCAAACCTTTTGGAGTGATTTGAGTAAGTTATTTGCACAGTTGAGTTACATTTACCTCTCTCATCATTCTCGTATTATAGATTCCTGTTTGTTATTTGGAAACATTTCTTCTCTGGAGAAGTATGTGCTCAGTTTAATGGAACACTGACCAAGAGAATTAAACAGGAACTCAGCAGCAGGTCTTCAGAATTATAGCATCTTCGTTTGGCATCCACATCGGAACAAATATCTTCTAATAGTCACTCGAACAGATGTCTCATGAAGAGGAAATTAAGTTGAAAAGCTGGAAAACATGTTTTCCAATAATGCAATGATAATACACGGAATAGCTGCATGGGCTGAATGACGTTAGAGGCAAACTAAAGAGAGAACATGAGGGGTCAAATATTTAACTAAAAACAATCTTCTTATCTCATATGCACTGCACACTTGTGCATTTACTACCCATCAGAACCGCTCTAAAGAAAAACTCCACAAAATAGATATAAAGTTATAAAGCTTCCACCAGGTTTAGTGGGATTTGGAGAGTTAGGTTTTCTTACCTTAATCTACTTCCTAAACAGGTTTAAAGGTCTCAAATGTACTTTTTAGTGTGGCACATATATAGAATCTAAGCTGTTTTTAATAGCACACAAGAGTCTGAATTATTACTTTTTTTTACTTTTTACTAGACACTGGTGAAGTCATTGATTATTGAATATTTTATATTTTCACAACAAAAGTTATCCTTTAAATAAAACCATCAGTGAGTGTCTGCCACTATTCGTGTTCCAGCATGTGATCTGTGAGTGTCTGTGTGTATTTTTATGCACATCACTCCATCATTAGCTTACATGCCTCCTGGCCACACAGCACTGCACAAAATCTGACAAACAATGCAAATGCTGTGAGATATTTGAATGACCTCGGTCGAATTTAAATTTTATAGTGACTTACATTATTAAACAAATATCTGTCTGAAAGCAAAAATATTGAAAACTTCTTAAGAGCCTGATTAACCGGTTTGGCAGAAATAATAGCACATTATTATTATCTGTTATAACAGTTGTAATACTTTTGTGCTTTTTTAATAATATACATCTACATTTACAGTAATAAAATACATATTTAATAACGCAATGACTGTTTAAAAAACACTAATGGAATGTTGTCATCCTCAGATGTGGTGGTGGTTGAGTTTATAACTTGGTGTCTGTTTGCGAAATCTATAACATTTTAAATGTATAAAATCACATTTATCAGGTTTAAAGTCACAGAAACAAAATCAACCTGTTTCCTTCTAAGGGATAATGTAAGACATATCTCTTGGAATAAGTCTAATATAAACAGGGCTGATTAAAAATGAATTATAATAGGTTCAGACATCCACACAAATGTCATGAGTGGAAATGTCATGAGGGGAAAACAACAACGCTCAAAAAAAAAAAAAAACCTAGAATATGGAACATTCAAATTAGGCCACTACACACACAGAATACGTTAATTACGTACATTCATCAATATTTTTGTTAGCATCTGTTTAGTCCCACCTTTTTACACCTCTTCGCCCATTACTGTCTAATTTGTTCTAAAATATACCCCAAAATAATGTCTGCATAGCTTACTTCCTTAATGAATTCTCCTTTCTCTCTTTTGGTCTCTCTCTCTCTCTCTCTCTCTCTCTCTTTTTCTTTCTCTCTCTCTCTCTCTCTCTCTCTCTCTCTCTCTCTCTCCTCCTCC
>JBBKCR010000134.1:13648157-13665641 GCA_037577295.1 Ladigesia roloffi
AGACAGATACAGAGAGAGGGAGAGAGAACAAAGAGAGAGATAGAGAGACAGGGACAGAGAAACGGCAAGAGAGAGATAGAGAGAGGGAGGGAGAGAGAGAGACAGGGAGAGAGAGTGAGATGAAGAATAAGAGAGCCAGTGAGAGAAATAGAGAGCAAGAGAGAGTCTTTATACTAAAGAGAATAAGAAAGGATGAGAAAAAAGAGTACAGATGAAAGGTCCATGCGGTTGAAGGTTCAGGGGAAGGCTGTATACATGGATATTCTTCGTCAGCTCTATATCGATACATCATGAACCAGTTTATTAGGAACTGCAATGTGCAAAATCTGCTGCACCTGCTATATCAGGCTGTAGTATGCAAAGGATTAACTACAACCTGCCATCATGCAAGAGTTCTATAACAGCTGTTGTGATGGAGGAGATGAGTCCCAGAAGCTGAAAAAATGAGTAGTTGGGAAAATTACATTTCTGTGAAGAAAGTAAATGCCATAAAACTGTTTGACAGGCATAAAATAACATTTTCGCCATTTTTTACCATTCAAAACAAACTATGAAGAAATAAGATTTCAAGAAATATATTATCACAAAATAATAATAATAATAATAATAATAATAATAATAATAATAAAAAAATATATATATATATACTTTAAAATGAAATTCATACCTTTGTTAATAAACTTAATATGTTCACCCTGCCTTCATAGTATGTGATCTTTCTAACTAGATTGAAATTGGATTAAATGTGAGTCCTCTGCTATTTTATTTGATACAGCAAAGCTAGTGTGTCCAGCTTGTTTCAGACCAAACATTTAAGTTTTTAAGATGGATTTGGCAGTAGCATACCATCAGTTCGGGCTATTGCCTGCATTCTGATTGAGATTCCTGTCCAGTTAAGAACAAATCTGATTAGCCCTATTTTTTTTAACACTAACACTCTTCCCTTCGGCTGAGTTTTAATCACATTAACTTAATTAATGGACATAAATACCTCAGATTTTTACATTAACATTGGTGAAGTATTACCGTGGACTATCCCTGCATACCAAGCGTGTTTTTTATCTTGACTCCCCTGATTTGTATTACCCTGCTTGTTTCTTCCTTTTGATTCCCATTACGCCCCTTTTTGAATTTCTGGATTCTCACTATTTGGACCACAATCCGGTACTCCAGATTTCCTCGTATGACAATTCGAAATTGTTTTTAAAGGGCAAAAGTGGATTATTGGCATAGATCCTTATACAGAGCAACTTACACTCATTAGTTACAGGGACAGTTCCCCTGGAGCAAATAAGAGTTAAGTGTTTTGCTCAAGGACACAGTGGTAAAATATGGGGGTCTGAACCTGCAGCTTCATGGTGATTAGATTCACAGGCAAGTGTTTTATCCACTAATCTACTAATCGCCCTTTCTAGTTGGACTGCTTTTTAATTTTGGAAAGGATGTATCTGTTTTTTTGGTGGCTGCTGCTCTAAGGCATAAATCTCGTTGCTTGTTTGATGTGCTTGTGTCTGCCTTGGTCGGAAAATGACTTCACCTGAAACCCAGCAAATATACCTTACTGTTGTTAAGGAGCATTGTGCTGATGGGGCCTCCACCCAAGGTTTGCACCCCCCCTCTTCACCACAGCTTCACCACAGCCCCTGGTTGTCGCTCTTATGAAATAAGTCTTGCGTAGGTAATAAGCTGCTAATGATTAGGATTCTGGTCTGAATGTATGGTTGCACTTAAGAAAGTGCTGCACTGCATCTCACACCAGAGGCAGATGCTGAGGCAGCACTGTGGAGACTCAGCTTTAGCGGCATTATCACTGCTGCTTTTTGACACATTTGATGCGTTACTTTAATCAACCTAAGGGTCTTGGTATCACCATCGCTAAAGTGTATGGTTTAATAAGTTAAAGATCTAAAATTCAGGGGGCCTTTGTGCAGGGTGTAATAGGGAGCCACCCACCCCCGCCTTTTTCCGCAGTAACAGCCTTGGCTCTTCTGGGACACGAGATGTTGGAACATTTATTCCGTCCTGGCATTGCGCATAGTGGACTTCAGTTTGTGTGCGACTGAAGTCCTACTGCCAGTGCTTGTCCATAGAGATTATACAAGCTATGTGCTTGCGTTTTAATCCACTAATTAGAAGACAATTTTGGGAACAATGTACATGCATTTGCCATGAGCTTGCCATGACAAATATCTCATCGGAGCAGCATGTGGAGGACCCAGGGAAAGGGGAGACTGTAGATCAGCGAAGGTTAGGCATAGCACTTGTCGTTGCTCTGTGTTTTGCCTGCTTTTCGACAATCTGTGCCATATTGTCCCAGCAGCCGTTGAGCTGCGTGTGCTGCATGCTACTGCAGTCAGCCTGGCCTGCGTGTGGGATCAGTGACAGGCTGCCACCTGGACTCATTCTGCAGCATGTTTCTGAGTGTGCCATTCATAACCACGGCTAAAGCAGCGCGGACTCCTCTTCAGGACCACGGCCAGCGGAAAAGACAGAAGCCCCCCAGAAAAATAACTCTGCTTACTGGTGACATTTTGTGCACGTGCATGTGAGTGTGTGTGTGTGTGTGTGTGTGTGTGTGTGCTTGCCCATGCTAGCGTGTGAGAGTTGGCCATGCTGCAGCGTTCCCCTGCGCGGTGCTGAACACACTCTCTCACACTGTGAGCTGATGCGCACTTTCAGAAGGGCTGACATTTGTTATTTACTCATTTCAATTTTCCAGTGACTTATTCCTCCACCACTTTCTGCCTATTTTCCCCTCTTCAAATCCAGATGGAAGTCACTGACTTTCCCAATGAAGGATTACTAATAATGCAGGAAGGCAGGAGTGCAAATAAATTCATTCATCCACTGCAAAATGCGGAAGCACTTTTCTGAATGCACCCCTTGGCTGCACTCGCATTGCATTTATCCTAGTCTTGTAGATGTTTGCCATTTAACAACCACATCTTTGCAGGCACAAGTCTCAGTCAGTCAGTCAGAAAACTGCTACCATTAATAAGCAAAATAAATATGCATTTCGAAAGAGGCTGTGTCAAACCCTGGCAACGTGAAGCAGAACATCAGTACAAGCAGAACATCAGTGCTAAAAATGGAATATATTTTTAATATGAGTACTAATATCGGTAGTACATTTTTAAGGATTATCTGAAGAAAATTTGTGGAAAAAGGTTACAGTGAGGAAAATATGGACTTTTCTCATTGTTTATTTGGTAGTCTTATTTGTAACGATGTGTTAAAATTAGGTGTGTAACATTCTAATATTCAGTATCAGTTTCATTCCCATACAAAATTACTGAAATATTTCATAGAAGCATGAAATATACCCTACATGATTCAAACTAAACTAAAATACATGCTCTTGCACCCAAATAGCCTATGACATGTCTAGCAAAGAGGTGCTGGAATAATGTATGCAAAATTCCATGATGGACATGACGCTATAGAAGAATATTTGGATTAAAGGTGTATCCAGACAAATGTATTATTAATAGTATTATTAAAAAAGGGAAATTAATAATATTGGATCTCCATGTCAGCAGATATCTGTAGGTTGTTATATCAGTATTTGTTTCATGAAAAAGTAGTATCATGTCACCCCTATTTCAATCTAACCCCACCACTGTGATTTAATCTATTAGATCTCAATGTGAAGAGATAATTTTCTTCAAAATGGTGGTACATTATGCAAAAAATACTATGCTGCATCAACAAAATGCTGGGGTATTATTATAAAGAAATAAAAATTTACCAGTATTACAAATAGTTGTTTGGAGTTGTTCACTACACCAAGTGCATTTGCATGTATTAAAGTAAAATAATAGATAAGTAGTAGAGATATTTCCCATGGTAAGTCTGTTTTACATGATAAGAAGCTATTGCACTTAATGATGATGATTTAGCACCCAATAAGAAAACTGTCCATGATATAGTACATGGTAAGTCTACTGCATGTATTAATAAGATGTTGCACATAATAATGATTTAGCACCCAATAAAGGAAATTGCATATGATATTGCACATGGCAGACCATTACACATAATAAAAACGATTTAAACCCAGCAAGAAGCCACACAACTGAGTAGCGGCACGTCATTGCATAGATTGCTGTTTGGATGTGTGACAGAGGCAGGAGTTATAGAGTCTGAGGGCAGTAGGGAGGAAGGATTTTCTGTGATGTTCAGTTGAGCACTTTATGCTGGTGAGTCTGTGGCTAAAAGTAAATCTCAGTTCAGTCACAATATTTTGAAATGGGTGATGAGCACTGTCCATGATGGACTGAAGTAAATATGCTCCTTTCAGACAGAGAATAATAAATGAAGAACAGAGAGAATCCTCATGATGGAAGAAGACAAATAAAATAGTTTTCAGGCTGTAACTTCTGTCTCATGGTTGTCAAAATTCACAGACAATGTTGTTATGGGTATGCGAGAAAAGCATGTTGTACCTGAACATGTTTTAATATGTTAAATTGTACATTTTACCCGGAGTTAGTTTGGGCCCATTCTATCCTATGAATATGACTACATCCGTGTGGTCCCCTCAGTGCTTGCTGAATTAGACCACATCTTCCCTTTGGGCCTCTGCAAATAGAATATTGAGGGAGGAAGAAGAATGGAAGCAGTGATGGAGGAAGAGAAGCTTACAAGCCTGAACCCCCCCAGTGTAGGTGAAGGAGATGCCTGTGGCATGCCCCTCTGTCTCCCTGCCTTAATAGCACATCAGCTCATAAATAAGCCAGTGGCAGTAATGGGGCATTTGTCGTGTCTTTAACGCTCTGTTACAGCAATGATGTGTAAGTGTCCCTTAGTCTTAATCTCAAATGTATCTTAGAATGCAGGATACACAATGACATCTCTCCATATGAGCAAGTATTGCCAAGGGATTGAGAGAGAGAGAGAGAGAGAGAGAGAGACAGAGAGAGAGAAAGAGAGAACAGACAGAGAGAGTGAGAGAGAGAGAAAGAGAGAGAGAGAGAGAGAATCTGTATGTGCACTGGTGTTTTGTATTCTAACCTGTCAGAAACACTACAGTAAGGTGTCTAAACTCCGTATGTGCCAATTCTGCTAAAAAATATGGAAATAAGAATTAAAATAATTTGAAGAAACGTCTGATCTCAGAGGGAGGGAGGTAGAGAGGTTCAAAGAGATTCTCCAACTTCATTAAGTGTTTCTTATTGTTTTAATTATGCTGGGGTGTGTACTCTGCTCTACTTTCCTGTTATTTTGCAGATGAAAAATAAGTATATAACTCCAGGCTGAGTGCTCGGTGCAGATCTGAGTGTGACTGTTGGCTTTCAAATCGTCTGGAGGAAAACGTGCCAATTCCCAGTGGCTGCCGGGTGCTGTACAATTTTAAAGAATGGCCTGGATGAAAGCGCTGATGTTTGGACTGCGTTTCCAACTGGGGCGTGGAGCAACTAAACCGAACAAAAAGGAAATAACTGTTCCCTTCTCTGCAATGTTCTGCCGTGCCTACATATGGGTGAGCCACTTTCCATTGAGGCGAAATGAGAGTTCTCAGTCTAGATGACCTCCTTCAACTTCTAGAGAGAGAATGGTCATGGAGGAAAAATTATGTACAATACTGTCAACGTAGACAGATATGGGTCGAGGGGAGTATTGAAATGCTGGGGGCTGAAAAGTCACCACAGAGAAGGGATGACAGGAGTAAGTTACAAGCCATCATCTTCTCATTATTCACTTCTACTAGGAGAAATATGGTAGAAATCTTCTACAAAAGGTTCAAAGCCTTGCTTTTAGGCATAATTCAGATGCATATATATATATCAGAATCAGAAAACTTTTTTTATATATATATATTACTCATTATGAGACTCCTTTATTTGTACAAAGGGTAATTTATTCATACAAAAATTTGAACAATACGATACATAACTGTAAATGTGATATTGTCTTTAAAGTAACTAGAAGAGGGCAGCAAATGACTCTGTTCTGGAACCTATAAGCATTTCAGCCAATTACAATTCCAGGTAGTTGTTAATGGGTATTTTGATGAATATAAGGTAAAGGGACAATTAATCTAAAATAAATTAGTTTGGCATCTTTCACCACGCATTGATAATCTGAAGCATTTTTAATATACTACAAGCAGAAGTGGAATGGACTCTTCCTGAAAGAAAAAGGCTAGAAAAAACTCTCGGTCAGTCCTTGATCAACAGTTTTTTTATAGGGAATCTGGGCGAAGTTTTCCTCTGTTGAAAATTGTGTACATAAGGTGTCTGTTGAATGCATCTCAAGTTCCGCTGACAGCCTATTTAGCCAATGGAAACTTGCTGCAGCGGGGATCGTCCATCCAGTCTCCATGGTAACACTGTCAGCACTGTGTATAGAATGTGAAAGCAGCCAAGAAACGCCACAATCGGCAGGCTAATAAAAGTGCTCGTTTTTGTTTGGACATCTATTCTATTCAGTGCAATTAATATTTTTTGGCAGTTTGTGAGAGAATACTTGAACTTAAACATTCAGTAACGACTGATGCTGAGCTAATTATCCCTCGGTTATTTCTTTCTGATGTTCGCTCTGTATCTAAATATATTCTAATCTATGGTAAAAATAACTGGACACTGCATTTGACAGTGTAGATCACATCATTAAAGGGCTAGCTTTAAATTGTGTTTTGACAGGCATTTTGATGTTTCCCTGACTCTTTATAATTTATAATTTTTTCTAGCTTGTATATATTTCAGTAGTTTCAATGAAAATCCTATTAAGCTTCATGAAATGGTTCAGAAACAGACTGCTGGTTTCATTTTGTAGATAAAGTCTCTGTTCTCAGAATGTTTCCCCACTTCACAATAATTGTATCCTCTGTATTTAGGAAGAATAGATATTTTTGGCTGATATTTTATTAACAATAAACTGTTAGTTGAAAACAGTTGAATACATGGTCTTTACTTAAATCATAAACTTCATTAATGTAAGATTTATAAGGAATTGTTATGCAATCCGAACGTTTGGCTTGGGACATAGATTAACACTGATGTCGAATATGTTTCATCTCATAGCTTTGACAAAAAACATCATAATAATACATATAAGGTAATGCTTGTAAGAAAAATAAAATAAAATAAAATACTCTGGCACATCACAAAGTGTCTTATTTTTAATGCACTAGATTACAGCATTTGGCTCAGTGTAACAATCAATAATAGCAATTCTAGCATTTTTGTCCATAACGTGCAGACGGAAATAGTTTACAAGAACTCCAGCTGTCTGGATCAATATCTAGATGGAAACACTTCATTCGGTGTTGATTTCAGACTGACTTACCCTCATAGGACACCTTGAATCCCAGGGAGCCACTGGTGTCATCTGTCTTGAAATTGAGCCACATCTGATGGCTGGTGCTGACCACCAGGTCTGGAGTACTGGTCCCAGACAGCCTGGAAACACATTTAGGAAGCAGACCATATTAGGGAGAGCTTGGTACACAGACTCAGTCTGTTCTTAATGTACTATATACCAATAGGCTCGGCTGATCAGGGAGTTCCTCCGGCTCTGGGCTTATGGAGCCCACTAATTGAGCACATTAGGCTATTTGGGGCTGTTTTGTGCATCCAGAGAGAGAGAGAGAGAGAGAGAGAGAGAGAGAGAGAGAGAGAGAGAGAAAGAGAAGAGAAAGAGGGATCACCCAGGGACACCATAGAGGAGCGCTCTGCCAGCCTTGCCAGAGAGCACACATAAAACTCCATCGATAAAACTTTATGAAGACCATAACTTTGGGCACAATTAATAACAACACTCTGGGAAAGATTCGGAAGCATCTGGTTTGGCAAACTACGTTACGGGCATCAATATGCGGCAAGCCTGCAGGGGTGATCTTCTTGTAACATTGAGAGCCAAAGTGATTGACAATCGAGCTCTGGGTATTCCTCCCATACACAGCTACTCAGAGGGCTGATGAAATGAGGAGAAACAGAGTGAGAGGAGGAGGTGGAGGGATCAGGAGCAGTTGAAAGAGTGGAGGACATCAAGAGATGAAAGCGAGGGAGGGACTGTGGAGAGCTGTACACACACACACACACACACACACACACACATGCAGAAAGAGAAATCAGAAGAGAATAACTAAGAGTGCTAGAGAGAGACGGAGGACAAAAGTACTCACACATGAAAGACGGTCCTCTGATCCCCGATTACAGCACCGTCACCCACTGTTAGAGTGTCATAGCCACGCTCCAGGTCAAAGTCTTCAAAGGTCAGCTTTATCACCTGCACACAGAGCCAAGAGCTCTGTTACATTCCAGGGACCCTCTGTCCATTTAAACCCTTTGCCCAGAACACTCACCAGCCACAGTAAATCAGATTTCAGGTATTCATTTGTGAAAAAAATTGAATTTAAGCTTTAGAATCCCCTTTATTGATAAGATGTACTGACCCAATTATCTCTGGGTTAACAGCCATCTTACAGCTCATTGAAATTTGCTATTTATGTGCAGTGTAGGATATTATGGTCTTTGATTCCATCTTCATTAGATCGCAAGACAGGGATAAACCTCAATTAGAACTTCAGACCTCTTGCACTTCTTTTTAATGAAATACAATTCTCACCTTCCTTAACATTTAGACTTACTAAAGCAGAGAAACAAACCGATCCATGAGGTGGCTATCATGAAAAGGAAACAGTGAAGCAAATAATTCTGTCAGGGATGAAAAAGTGGCAGAATTTAGTTATAACCAGCATAAATGGACATTAAATGGAAATTATTTAATCTGCGTTTCTGATATTATTGTGCCTAGCTGATAAACAACATAAAAATAGAGTATAAAAGAAAATAAAAACCAAATGCGCCGTCTAGCCTCCTATTGCAAATTGTCTGCCACATTTCCGCCAAATTCTTAATGTTTTCAGAGTGCTCAGAGACTGGCTCCTAATGAAAAAGCTTATATAAATGCAAATTGCATTCTGTCCTATAGTAAACACAGTGCGTAATGAAAATTGAGTGGGGGGAGGCAGCATTCTAGGTCAGATCACCAGATAAATGGACTTTTGCCTTGCTTTACCTCTTCCAGTCCTCTTTTTTTTGTTTTATTTTGCAGCTGAGTTTATCCTCAGTATGTTATCCTGGGCTGGTGCGGCCTCATGGAAACGGCATGTACAGTATTGATTAAGAGCTCGGTGGGGGGAGGCAGACTCAGCTGGTGGACTGTGGGCTCCTGAGAGTTTATACCAGGGCCACAAGCTCCCCTCAGAAAGTCAAGACACAAGGAGCGAATATGAACCTGTGACATGCTGTGAAGTTCTGCAAAACTGCACCATTTCTGGGCTCCCACCACTGGCACCCCTCTGTATCCCACAGTCATAGAACCACTGCATCAAAACCTATAAGATCTACAGCCAGCACTACTAGCATTTATTCACAATGGCCTGAATTCACCAGTTAATACATTCAGGCTAGCAGAGGTGAAGGCAGGGCCAATGATTCAAACACTCTGGCACACACAAGGCTCCTACTCGTGACCAGGCTGTTTCAACTCTTATTGTTGACTGAACAAACAGCATAAGCATAAAAAAAAGCTGTGATACAGAAAACAGGGTTCAAAACACATCACCTGGGGCCGCACACATAAAATGAGATGCTTCATTGCTCAGGGAGATCATACCGATAGACCACACACTTACTACAGGCCCTGGGACTCGGCTGGAGGAGTGGATTTAAGTCGATGAAACTCTCTTCAGAGTCAGAGTGGCAGCTAATGCCAATCAGCTGGATGAAGATAACGCACTAAACAAAGACAGGCAGATAATTACAAGTGAAAGAAACAACAAAAGCAATCAGCTGTTTCTCTCTTTGAGCAGCTAATTTTGCTTTTTCCTAGGGATCCCTGTGTCTGGAAACCTAGCGTCTAGACTTAAAGCTCATGTTGACACTGAGTAGGATTGGCCCCAGAGCAGCTCAGCAGCCTCTCCTACATACGTGTACCCTCCTCCTCCCCTGCTTATCCATTAAGCCTCTTTTCTACACCATCAGCAGTTTTGAAATATGTTAAAGGCTTACATGTTCATTTCATTTCCTTTGCCAATGTAGGATCAATCATTTCTATGAAACTGCCCACTACATGATGCTTTGCAGCACTTAAATGATATCCGTTTAAGAACACATCTTCCAAAGATCAACCAGTTTATTTCTATTGCAACGACCTTTGCAGTGTTTTACTACCTCTTATTAGTTCACTTCAGTATGGAATAGCTTCAGTAAATCATAAACAGGCCACGGCAGTACTGCAAGGCACACTGAGTGTAGAAGATCTGGTGTTGTTCAACATCGTGTAATTTTCACTTATTTCAGGGAAACCAGCAGTGGTTTGTTCACACCAAGGGGTCGGAAGTGAATGTGAAAGTGAAGTAAAAGTAGTTTTAAAAATGTATAAAATCCAGAACTCATGCTGCTTCTGGTAGAGGGAGGTTCACTCTGAACAAAATTATTCTAATTGCCAGAATGCTCCATATAAAGCATCTCCTTTTGAAAACAAAAAACTATTCTGCACAAATCTGTCCAGAGTGAACCTCCCTCTACCAGAAGCAGAATAAGTGCTTGATTTTATTTTTTAACTACTTTTACTTACGAAATCACATTTACTTTCGATACCTTGGTGTGAATAAACTACTGCTGGCCTGAAAGAAGTGAAAATTACACAAATATCAAGGACCCCAAGGCACCCCAAGGCACCCCAAACACACACCTGCCAACCAGTTGCTTTGGTTTAAAGCATCTGTATTTAACTATACTGCACTCTTAATCTTCTATTACCAAGTTAATTATCAGGGTTTGTATTTAGCATGGAAATCATGAAACTATGTGGGAATAAAACAATCAAGGACCAATATTCCCCATCCCTGTTCTAGAAAATGTATGAAACTGCTTTTTTTCTACAAACTTTTATTTTGAAATTTGCACAGTGGCCATCAGGATCATCAAATTGAATACAAGGTTGAATTCTTTCACAGCAGAGTGCCTCAAGGCTCATTATTTTTCATGTCTAATGCTGCTTCCTTGTTGTTGTTTTTTTACTACAGTTATTTACATTCTTTCAGATATATAACAGTTGGATATTGAGTAGAGAATGGGAACGTGTTTTTACACCTCCCCATATCTCTGTGCACAGAGAGGCTGGAATGGAAGCACTGGTCCAGCTGTAGCAAATGCAAAGCTCATTGTCAGGTCCATTTGCACGGCCCCAGTTTTGCCTCTGCAGCACAGCTGACCCCTCGTCTCCTCTAGGTGCCATTGTGGTGACATAAAAATAGAATGTCATCACGTTAGTAAGGAGTGGGAACAGCCATGCTCCATCTTCATCTGTGACGCCATCGCCAGCCCAGACAGTGTGAAGTAGAACTGTCCGTTACCCACGGGACGGAGCAGGGGTAGCTGGCAAAACAGGGAACATTAATGGGGCAGCGGCCCATCCCTCCCCTCCTCCTCTACCCTCTGAGCCAGCGTGATAAGAGGAGAGATTTGTAAAACCATTTGTTTGAGCCCAGAGAAAGAAATTTGGCAAGCAGCGTGTGGCCTTGAACTAGGCTCCAAAGTCATCACTATGGTTTTCTTACTCTCATCATATCCACTCATTTCACTCGATGTAGCATTCCACTCCCTGCCTCGATTTCTCACCCTTAGTCTCTCCTCTGGCTCCACCAAGCTATTAATATCCTGTCAGTATCAATGATCCGATGACCATGAGGTGCAGATGTGCCATATATCAAAGCAAAGTATGGGGTTTCACATATGAGAAAGCAAAGGGGATGTTTCATTGCTGAAATACCTTGTTGAGGTCTGAAGCTGTGATGATCCAGGTGCAGTTAGCGTTGTTATCATACTGGACTGGAAAATTTGGAGACGTGATAATTCCGCTTGGGCCACGGAGCTGGCCACCACACATGGGTGCTGGAAGGGAGAGAGACAAAGAGAGACAGCATGTAGCTCCTAAATGACTTGAAAATGCTTTAAACTTATGGCATTCTTTAATTCTAGGCCAATTAAATCATCTGAGCACAATAAACACCTAGACTTTCTGCTAAAAATAAATGATTATAGCATTAAGTCTATATGGCACTGTTAAAAAAATCAGTATCCTGTTGCTTGAGGTTTTGATTCATCCAATTAATTTTGTTTCATTAGCAGTGACAGTCTTCACCACTACACAAATGGATGGGGGGATAAAAAAATTCTGGCCACAGCAATCACCCTTTGTAGTGGGTTATTATGGCCCGTCCTACAGAAGAAGGGCTCAGATGGCAGTGGTTGATTCCCTTAAACCATTTGAGTTAGAACTTTAATTGTTTTTCAAAATTAACCCCAAAATAACAAGCTAGCCACACACTCACGAACAGTCAATCATATAAGAGATTCAAGTAACAGGTACCTCAAAGCAAGATTGGCTATTAAGTTGTATAGTGTTTCTTCCTGGGGCTACTGAGTGCAAATATAACCTTGAAACTCCTGCAGATAATCAGAATCCCCACATAGGTTTGAAGAAAACATCTGGAGGGGCTTATGTGTTTTCCCTGGTTACACTGACCAAACAAGTTCCCAGGCAAGACCTGCCCTTCCAAATCGAGCTCACCGAAGCTCACCACAATCAGCCAGCTCTCAGAAACAGATTGACTGGGCCTGCCAATGAGCTAAAGCGACACATCAGTAACCTCGGTGATTAAAGCAGGACAATTACAGAACAAACCCTCAGGCAGAAGACAATGTTTGGAAATTAAACTAACAACTTGACAAAAAAAAGGAATGAATTCAGGCTGTACTTCCTGACCAGAACTGCAAGCACTTTAAGAGACCTTTCAAGGATTCTACACTTCGTGTGGTAACTTGACTTCTGTGTGACTTTTTGTATGAGTTCCATTCTTTTGTGTGACTCCCATGTCCTCCAGGAGAACTTTAAAGCCCTCCCTGAACGAAGGTTCTCACTGGCTAATGAGGAGGGAGGGCACAGCGAGTATGTTTGCAGTAAATGAATGTGTCTGCAGGTCTGGGACCAGCTGCAGCTCTTAATGAGCTATGTCTGAGGTGAGCTCCTCATGGGGCTAAGCGCACTCGCGCACGCATGCACACACACACACACACACACACAGCGCAAAATTTAAAGGTGGGTTGACATTAAATAATAAATCCTTTAAAAAAAGTTAATTAACACCATGGCCTGCTGACCACTGTTTTCACCTTCATATTACAATATGTATAATCTCTGGTGCTTGGTTTTCTCCTTCGTTTCACTTGAAAAGGTCCGGTGCGCTTCACAATCTGTGTTCATTCAAGGTTCTAAACCTTTTCTGTTCAGTTCATTTTCATCCAGACAATGTGCAACACACAAACTGGGTTTAACAGAGAGACTAAAGTTATTGTATGCCAATAGTGTCAGTTAAAATCATTTGGAAAAAGTTGAAAAATATCATCACTGGATTTATTTTTTCTATACAACAAACAATATTGCATGTTAGCCCTTAGAAATATAGGTGCCAAAGGACTCGCTGAAGGGTAGAATGGATGAAATATGTTCTTATTTTCCTTCAGTACAAAAGAGGATCATATTCTCCACTGTCTTTGCGGGGTAGGACGCCCCCCCTCTTTCTCCACTTTACTCCACCCAGCACAGACATAGCTGGCATTTTACTAGCAGAATTACCAATTGGTGTTCCCAGTCAAGAGTGTTGGGTTATTCAGTGATATTGGTGTGTGACTCGGAGGATGAACAAGCTGCCCTTCATCCTTTCTAATGTAATAAATCAAGAAACTGAAATAATGTTGACATTTATATTTGAAGTTTTTGAGCTAGTTAGAAGAATACAGGTTCAGTTTCAGACCTGACACTGATGACTCTTGCCTTTGAATTGATTCATGAAACTGGATTAATTTAATGAAGTACCGGCTGAGACGCCCCACATTTCTGAAGTATCTGACAGGACCTACAGTGTAAACCTGGAGAGATCTGCGATTACAAAGCAAATAACTTTAAAACATAGCACCTACATAATCATTGTTGCAGACCAAGTACACCCCAAATGGTTCCAGAACTTTCTTTTTCTTTGAACTGCTGTATTTTAAACCCAAGCCAAAAAAGCTGTATTAACAAAACTGACAGATATTTTCTAAGTGCTCTGTCTAGACTCAAAAAAACATAGAAATCAAGGTCACCCATATTTATTTAATCAAGCCATCCCGTCTTTTGCCTCTAGATCTATGATGCATGCAAACCATAAAACAAAAGTAAATGAGGTGACATTGTAGAACCTAAAGATTTAGATACTGACATTGTCTCTAAATCTTTATACACGCACATATGACAGCCTGGTATGAAGCTGGAGACTACATAAGGTCCACTTGAGAATTTAATCTCATGAGGGCAGTGAGGACAGCACTCGGAGACAATCAGATAATCACTCCTGCTCTTTGGAGGTGTTTCCCCATGGCTAGCGCTAATCTCATTTTGGCTGAATTGGATCACTGTGAAATCTAGTTCTGGTGTTCCTCACTCAGAAGTGGGCTTTTTTTGTGTATGAACTACACTGCAGGAGCTAAAATTGAAGACGCACAGTTGCCTGCAGAAGTCTAGGACAAAGAGGAAGAAGTCAGCAAGATTACTTTCTACTTGAACCTGCTGAGACTTCCTGCCAAAGAGCCACTTTTTGCCATCGGGCTTTCTATTAACTGGGCCAGAAATCATAGCTATTAATTGGCTCTTTGTGAAAGTGGCTTCATCTCACATGATTATAGCTCTTCCCTTATAGTTTGCACACTTTATGTTGATGTGGTCAGCTAGAGCAGCCCTTAGAGCACTTATCTCACTGCATATAATCCAATATGGGACGATGTAAATCTCAAATTATAGCCTATATGTATTTTATTTGTTGCAAAAAAAGCCACTGCCTTGAAACAACATTTAAATCAGGAAATGACCTCACTTTTTATTTCACAGAGTCAAGGACAAGCAGTAGCATTTGCTTTAGGCCCTCGGTCTCTGTATTTTACAACACCGTGATTTATGAATTCTTATTTGAGGCACCATGAAACATTGTTGTCTTAATTATTCTCAAGTTTCCTACTTTCCTGCGGCACTTTGCAATTAACGGGTCCGATTTTGAATAATGACCTGGCATTTAGTAGTGTTAAATCAATGAAACAAGACAAATAATCATTCTCTACAATGCTGGTGAAAGGGAGCAAGTGACTGAAATGGGTTTCAAGAGGCAAACGCCAAATATCGCCACTATTCACATGACTAATGGGGCTTGGAAGGGAGCACAGTGCGTCTGGGCTTGCAGACGCTTCCTCAATTCTAGATCCATCCTCCTTCCTTCCTGCCACGCTCCACAGTCAGATAGGCGGCGAGGGCTTTACGAACCGAAAGCTGATCGTTAAACAATCAAAAACAAAAGCGACTGCAGTCATCCATCTCAATGCTGTCCGACAAAGTTTCTCCCACAGACTGTCATGCCGGGACATCCGCTGTGCAGAGGCTGCTGCCAGAGGAGAGGGGACGTAACAATTTAATGAAAGTCTAATAGTCCGCAGCTTGCTGAACAATAGTGGGGAAATTAATCAATATCACAGGGCCAGAGAGTTACTATTAACAAATGAGAATGTGTGTGTGCGTGTGTGTGTGTGTGTATGGGTCGGGGGGTGGGAGGTGGGCGTATATGCTTATGTGTCTGAGCTGCATAGAGGACACCCTATAACCTCGAGAGGAAATTGGAACGCGAGAGAAAAATGTGTTAGCCTGCAGGGCAGCCTGCTCTGCGCTGTGGATAATGTGATGATAAAGTGTATTAACCTCCACGACATCTCACCATACGCACATCTGTCTCAGGATAATCCTCAAAACTGTCCTAATCCATGAAGTAATGGGCCGGGCACGCAACACGCGCAACGTTTTTGAAGACAATGAAGCCGAAAGCAGCTCCTTGCTCTGTTAAAGAGGCCATCTGAAAGCACCGGCCTTCAAAAGTGGTGGCGCTGGTGTCAAGAATGGTTCTTTGAAGAAGTGACAGATGCAAGAGGGATGAAGCCACGATGGCTCTCCAGGCCAATCACACTCAGAAAATTAGTAAAGCTTAATAAAGTAATTAATCAGAGCCGAGTGCAGCTAAATAAGCTGATTACTGAAGAGTGATAGCCATCTCCTCCCTCTGAGGATATCTGCTGCAGACTGTTCTCTCCTGTTAGCCTCTCTCCTCTCAGCCTCCCCCTGCGCCTTCTCCACAGCACACCAAACATGACATATGTTCTGAAAAGAAGCTATGAATTCAGCTGAATGCTACCCATAAAGGGATACACACTCTCTTTAAAATTGCAGGCTGCAGGGTTTGGATGTACAGGAAAATCAGACTCAATCTTTACACTGGATGGCCTTGCAAAGGGTTCTTTCAGCACCATGTTTATAAATGAGATATGTGAGTATAACAAATCACATAAAGGTCCTTTCCCAATTTCAAGTTACTTCCAACAACCTACACATTATGCAGGGGTTCTTTATGAAGGTTTCATATAAAAAAAGGTCTATGCTTTCTTATAAATCATTTTCGGGCACATTTATTTAAGAGATTATGTGATCCTTAAAACATTTCAGTTTTGAAATGAAAACACTACGCACTCATAAATATTTTAGAAAAATATCTTATATGAGTCCAAAAAAATAGCAATTTAATAGGGAATCCATGTGTAAATTAATGAAATTTCATGAATGCATGTGGTGTGCAAGCTGAGGTGTGGATGCAGAATAATGCTGTAAGAATGGGCTTTAAAACCGCTTAATGCATGTAATGAGATCTTAGAAAAAACTGCATCTGGCATACATATATATGGCAGATATATTCTGGTTCTATTCAGGCAAATTAAGTCCAATGTACACATAAACACTCCCTTTGATAGGAAAAATTTACAAAAGGTCAGATCCTATCAAGGAAGACACTCTGATAAACATGAAGTTGTGTGTAAAGAAAAACATTGCATAAAGTTCTTTATGCATTAACTGAAAGAAAACACAGAAACATTTGAAAGAAGGCAGTGTGTTCTTAAACATTTTATAGGCTATGTAGATGTCCAGGGAATCAAATAACCCTCTTAAGGACCAGTACCTCTGCAGATGGGCCGGTCATCACTCCAGCCCACATAACTGTCGGTCACACGCATGCAGGTGATGCTCTTGGAGCCCTGGAGCTCGTATCCCTCATCACAGGAGAAATGCACTGTGGCCCCGCGTCTACAAAAAGCAAACACAGGAATGTCTGGTTAGTTTCATTAACATCTCTGTTCATTTTCCTTTAAAGTAGGAAATCATTTCACTTTTGGCTAGAACACACAGTTTTAATGTGTCCCATTAATTCATCACTTGATCTGCACGTTCTTGAAGCTGCCTTGTTCTTTTCATCTATCCCCTTGCTGGCCTACTGTGTGTGTGTGTGTGTGTGTGTGTGTGTGTGTGTGTGTGTGTGTGTGTGTGTGTGTGTGTGTGTGTGTGTGT
>JBBKCR010000134.1:13691843-13705204 GCA_037577295.1 Ladigesia roloffi
GAGATAGAGAAAGAGAGAGGGAGAGTAAGATAGAATGGAATAGTCAAGAAGAGGGAAAGAAAAAGAGGGGAGAGGTGATGGAATGAGAGAATAAAAAAGAGGGAAGACAGGAAAAGAGAGAGTGATAAAAGAAAAGGTAAAAGAGAAGGGTAGATTGAAAGAGAGTGAGAAAAAGGGGAAGGAAAGCAAAAAATAAGAGCATGAGGGAGAAAGTAAGAAAATGACAGGAAGTGAGAGAGAACGAGAGGAAGACAGAGTAAGACATTGAAAGATAGAGAGTAAAAGGTTGAAAAACCGAAAGAGAAAGGGAGACAGGGTGAAAGAAAGAGAAAGAGAGAGAGAGGAAAAGGGAGAAAGGAGAGAATGCTGAGAATATGTGCCCCTCTTCTCTAATCTGACTACCAGTAACTCTTGAGTCTTTTAACGATTATTGATGCACTTTACAAAGTAACTAAACAGTTTTATATGAATGAATTGAGCGCATTCGGCTACTGAACTAGCCACTGCATGAAGAAAAACACTTCCAACACAGCTCACTGCAGTGGACAGTTCTTTGACATTACCAGGAAAAACACAGGAGAAAAAAAAAGATATAAATAAATTAATTAATAAATAAACTCCCTCCAGCCAAGGTGTTTATGCTGGAAAAACTAAAGCGCTCTGTAATAGATCGCAGTCCAGTGCTCGATGCACTCTTTACCCACATTCAGTGTTTGATATGCATAATGCATGAGGACCAGAAAACCATTTCTTATCACAGATGAATTGTTGGCTCTTTTTCTATTTTCACCCTGGCCCTTCCCGGTGGTTCATAATGATCCTCATTCCTCACTGCTCCGAGTTTGCCCGGTTAATCACGGCATACCTATTTGAATCCCGCTTACTTTTACAGACTGGCTGATGTACAGAAATGCCGAGGTTAATCTTTCCTCCATCCTTTCCTCCTGTAGAACTCACAGGACTCACAGTGTGAAGTTCTCAGCATTTCATGAGTTTGTGTGTGTGTGTGTGTGTGTGTGTGTGTGTGTGTTGTGCTGGAGCACAGCCACAGTGCTGGGCTGCCATCACGTCAGCGTTTGCGTCTTAATTGCTTACATAATTATGGCTTAATTGGTTCTGTCAGCATTGGGCGGGCAAGTCATCACACACGGTTTGACTACATGTATCTTGTCAGCCAATAGTACGGCAGATCCTCTGGCACAGATGCCGTCACTGCTGTGCTGCATCAGTTTCAAAAAAGAAAAATATCTCTAGACACTTTCACTTGGGAAAGTTCGAATGAGTGGTTTTATATTTCAGACAACAGTTATAAACTGATTTAAACTGACACGTGATGTGCAGCAGAGTGGCTTTTCAAACTTTCTGCAAGGATATTTCACTCAAAGGTGTTTTTTTGTGTTATAATGCCTTTAACAAACAAGACAATAAGGGAGGGGAGCAAAACTATTCTTTGCACATGAAGGGTGCCAAAAAAGGAGCTGTGCATTGTGTCTGAGAAGAAGCATTTTTGGCTTCCCAAAACCCCTTCTCAGTCATCTGCATCCAGGAATTAAATTGGCATCATTATCTCTGGGTTGAATGAAAAATCTCTGGGTCCCCAATCACTTTGCATAATGGCTGCCATTATGGTTGTCACTATTAGCTGATGTATTAGTGTTCTCCTCCAAGCATGTTTAGCTATGCAATGATGCTGCATTAGCAGTAAAGCAAAAAGATGAAGATGAGGAAAGGCTTTCACGTTCACATTATGTTCTAGCTATGCTGTGTACAAGTGAGTTATACTGTAAGTGTTTTCCCATTACCTTCATTTAAATGTTCATTTGTGTTACTGATGGTAACCGTTTTAGGAACACACAGACACCGACTTCTGAATTTCATTTTCATGTACCTACACAAAGGTGTGACACAATAACACACAAGTTAATGCTTATCTAAAAAAAAGAACTTCCTCCACATTTAATTCACATCCTAAATGTCCACCATCTGCACTGTAGGCGAGCAAAGCATCGCTTGAACATCCGATTGCCTCAGCAAATAGGTTTTCCAGTGTGTTCCTCTTTAATATAGCAGAAGTACAGATTTTTGTGTGCTTTTAATAGCTTGCTTCAAGCATTCTTTGCACTGGCAAATAACTTAAGCATTGATGGTTAAAAATACACTTCTTCTGAGAGGAACTCCAGCACAGTTCTTACTCTACTGAATAAAACTGATTTTAGAACATAATAGACTTTCAGAAATTCTATATATATGTACAGCTGTAGACCCACTTACATCATGCTCTCACACACATTTGCACCATGGTCCTAGAGGATCAATGTTTCATTTTACTGTGCTCTGTGTTTATGGTTTGACTTTACATGACTGGATTTGACTTGGAGTTTTGCAACTATGATACATTGGCAACATTATTATTATTATTATTATTATTATTATTATTATTATTATTATTATTATTATTATTATTATTAAATTATTCATTTATTTATTTATTTATTTATTTATTTATTTATTTATTTATTTATTTATTTATTTATTTATTTAATAATATTCGTTTTTAATTTATTTTATTTATTTATTTTTTTAAATGTTACACTTGCTTTTTATTAACTTTTGCAAGCAATATTAACTCACCTGTCTAATTACTGTTGTCTGAGTGTCACAGCAACAGCCATTTGGACTATTTACTAGCCGCCAGTATTTTTTTGTCAAGTATCTTCTTCTTCATCATGTTAAGGCTAAGCAAACTGCAATGCACATGCACACTGTTTTTCTGTACTATATAAAAACAATGGACACTGCTCGCATCTGTGGTCAGTAATATATTACCCTCAGAACATCTAGAGAGTCCCACCAAATTTAAAACCTGGTCGAGATTGTTTTTACTGGGGGTTAACCAGCGAATTAGATTTGCAGTCTAGTTTAAATAATACGACAGTTTGCTAGCCTGGACACCAAGGAGAAATAATACAGTTCTGAAAAAAAGGACAGCACTGTTTACAGAACTTCAATAATTCAAGGAAAACAAATGTCTTGTTCATTCAAAACAAAATGGCAATAATGACCTCTGACATTCTTCTAGTAGTGTTTTGCTATCCAGCTGGTCTCACTGTGAGAGGAGAGAGTTAATTGTAAATTCTAGCAGTGTTTTATTTATACTTTTGAATAAGATTTTATTCAGGTGATCAGTAGTCAGTACCTCATGAAGTAGAATGTAGGTGCTTGTGTAAGAATATAACAGACACTGGAATGGAATAGTTTTCATACTCATAGAGATGCTGATTTAAAAAAATAATAATTTGCATTGGTCTCTTATTTTTTTTCCAGAGCTTTGGAAAGTAGAATGGCAAACATCAGACATTTGCCTATTCTGAGGAGGGCAAAGAATATCTTCTTGAAGAAATTCTGCAAGTTTGTTCATTTTGAATGTGATGCAACAAAAAGAAAAAAAAAATGTGAAAAAAACTAATCTAAAAACTATTTTGCATGTCTGTATGGTTTCAGCACACTGCCTTTGGTGGGCAGTGTTTCTAACACCTGCCAATTCTCCTCCAGGTTAGAGAACAAATCATGCAGCTGCTGTCACCAGGGGGAGGGACGATAAATATGAGTGACAGCTGACTACTGTACAGCATTTAAAAAAACAGGATTGAGAAATGCATGTCTGTTCACTTGACGCATGAATGTTAAGAAAGATGTCCTGTCACTCTCTGCTTGACTGACATTCCACCATCAGCACCATTTGCTTTAAATCGATAATTCTTCATAGCATGGCCGATTCCTCCGAGGCTTTTCAAGCAGACAACAGGAAGAGGTAAAAGCACTCTCCTGCTTTCAAACACACACAGACACACAACAAAAAAAAACAAATAACCCTAAACGCTCAAAAGCACAAAGGCAGCCATCTACCAGCCAGACGGCGTGAAGGTAAAATTAGTTTGCCGAAAGCACAGCAATGGCGTTGTTAGTGAGCACTACAGAGATTTCCCTAAAGGCTTTTTCCTCCATTAAAACTTGCTGACAGCTTTGTCATCCGCAACTCCCTCTCCCTGACACACACACACACACACACACACACACACAACCTCTGTGTGTGGTGAGGCTGCCGGCATGGGGTAAAGTATTAAGGATATTGCCAAGATGTTTCCCTTTACACTGCTAAGGCTCTGATATCCATGGTTACCTGTCGGTCTGCATTCAATCAGTTTGACAAAGCCTTTCACTCAACAAGCCACAGCGCCTTTCCTTCACAGAACACACACCTTCATCTGCTTTACGCATGAACTCGGACTCCTGCTATGCCGAACATGTCGTAACGGGAGTCAGGTTTGCACACAAAACATATATACGGAAATTCCATCAGATATTGAACAGATGTTTAAAGCGGTGGTGTGGCTGCAACAGATATTGAAGATGGGTGATGTTCTTTTTATATCTATATAAAGCAACAGATAGATATACAAATTCAGACTTTCCATTTGGAAATCTACAGTGTCAGAAAAAAATAATCCAAATTTGAAGCAACAGAAAGTGTGCGATTATTTTGGTATGTGATTTGCACAATGCTAAATGAGAGAGTATTCTATTACAATTTAGGACAAATAGTCTCATATTTTTACTGCAGCACATGTAGGTTTAAGGGCTACCATTTATGTATTTAAAGGCTTGTTACTTCACAGTGCATTTTCTAAAACTTTATAGTTTTAAGCATGTTGTTATTGTAGATATATATTTGACTTTTATCCATTGCTCGATTCAAGTAAAAAAAAGGAAAAAGAAGAAGCATTAAGTAAGTGAAAACTATCTAGGATTGGGTTGAATCACAAGAATTGGGTCATTAAAGTTCTTCCACACTGAACTTATTCAACAATGTATTTATGGAGCTTGTTATGTGCACTGGGGCAGTCATGCTGGAACTGCAAAGTTTCTTCTGCAAAATGTGTCAGAAAATCTTGGTATGCTTTGGTAAGCATTACAATTGTCCTTCACTGTGTGTCCCAATACTTTTGCCCACAAATTGTATGTTACATAGACATTCTTATTTAGATTTTCTTATTGCCAAATTATCAATTATGTTTTGGTGGATTCCTATGTGTGTGTGTGTGTGTGTGTGTGTGTGTGTGTGTACAGCGAAGTCTAAAATTGGCATACACTTGCCAAGTATATTTAATAAGTAAATGTGATAAAATGATAAAATATATATAAATATAAATGGTCTGTTGAAGGAGATGAGATGTGCGGGAGGAGATGAGTGTGGCATGCTGCAGTATTAAATGCTAAAAAGTATGTTGCTCCTGAACAGTTCAGAGCCTCAGAAGAAGGCAAGCATGCAGAAGGATAATGTGTTTCACTCGAGCAGAGAAGAGTTCAGGTGCTTGACTGAGCTCATGATAGCATTCGGTAATCATCAGCCACACAATGCTGCACTCAAGAGCCTGAATGTTCTTCTGCGCAGAGGAGTGCGATGCAAATGGCAGCAATATCAAAACGAGCATCAGTTAATTAGGCTGAGATTAAGAAAACGCCAGCATTGTTTTTAAAGTTCCCTCATTAATTCCACTGCCTCCAACAGACACTGCAGAAGACATTAAAAGACGAGGAGGAGAAGGAGGAGGAGGAGGAGGAGGAGGAGGAGGGAGCAGACCAGACCAAAAAGCAGTCATGAAAACAAAGGAATTCTACTGGGGTACACTTACAGTGCATTCAGAATCTTTTTCAGGCCTCTTATTGTCTGATGTCCATTAGTGTTGAGAGAATATATAAAGGACTATAAAGGACACTCATAGACAATGAATAGACCTGCATGTGAATAAAGGGAAGCATTTGCAGAAACACATTTTCTTTTTTTTGGAATTTTGTTCTGTTACTATGACGATACAGCGAGTAAAACCCCTAAAACAAAACACGAACATGGGGTGAAGCATCACCTTTTCCTAATTACAACTCTCAGAGGATGTGTTCGCGTGCATGTGTGTGATTTTATGAAGAAGCACCCGTTTCCCTTTCGTGTAGATGCAGTGTGCATCCTCAACCAGACAGCATCTACAACAAAAAAAGGCTTTCTAATTGCATTGTGGCTCACCATGCATGACTAATGGTTAAAAGAACCCATCCCTCTGGAGTTCCTAAGCATTGTTTGTTCTCCCGCACCTCTCCATCATGGTTAATGATGGATATCTTCTGCCCCTGTGGACTTCACTGAATTATTCTGGTTCCAATGATACTGACATTATAAGCCTGATCACTGGGGATGAAAAAAAGATGATTCACCCACTAGAAGAACACATTGTGGACAGTGCTATGGGAAAAGATTAACTCCATTTATGCACCAGCACTGGGAATTGAGCCTGCCGTGGCTCAGGCTGAGCTGTGACCTTTAAGGCAAGAATAGTTTCAGGAAAAATCCACAGATCTTTGGCCTCATAGCAAATGTAATTGATCAAGACATTTGTGCCAAGGCATGTTGGGTGGCTGAAGTTTACTTCTTTTGTTTTGCAGTCGAGCTGCAGTGTGAGGCTGGTGTCGCTAATAAAAAATGGAAATACTATCCCAATAACTAGCATCATGCTAACTGAACATCTAAATGGAAGCATACTTGCTTCCAACTGTACATATAGATTAGTATCTAGTATAATATATAATAAAATACATAATAAAAAAAATAATAATTTTACAACTAATAAAATGAGTATTACCATGCTTGGTCCATTTGAGAATTTGAAATGGTCTCAGGTTTCTAAATCATGGTTTTCTGAGCATCTGTGAATGTGCCAATTGAACTCAGATCATACTAAATGGATCATAAAACTAATTTAAAGGGATATGTTAGTAGTTTGCTCTGCATGTTTTTTCAGCTGCTTAGTTTACTTCATCAAGCTTAATGAACCTTGAGACTTACTGTACATCCATTTCTAGAGTTCTTAAGTGCTTAGCACATAAAGACAAACTCCCCAGCAGAATGGCTGTCTGAGGCTTTGAACATGCTTCACACTTTGAAAGTGCTGAGGTCATTTGCACCTGTTAACCTTCAGCTTCACTTCTACAGAAAAAAAAGTTGTCAAAGTCTGGAGTTAGTTAAGAAGTAAGCCTATCTGAAATGAGTTCCTAACTTTTGTTTGATGCCGGTATGGTAATTCAGTTATGTGATATGCCCTGGTGCAAATAGGTAAAGTAATTACCTCCCATTGTTTATTATAAGGACACTAAACCAATATCTTGGCTGAAAGGCCACATTCAGCAACAGGAGGTAGCTCAGTGGGTAGGACACTTGCCTCTGGACCATGAGGTCCTGGGTTTGAATCCTACCCCCAGCACCACTACCGGGTCCCTGAGCAAGACCCTTAACCCCAAGTTGCTCCAGGCAGACTGTCCCCTGTAGTAAGGGAATGGAAGTCGCTTTGGATAAAAGGCGTCTGCTAAATGTAAATTTGATCTGTAACCAAACATCTTTTTGAAATGAGCAGCATTTCCATACTATTTACATTTTGACTGATCAGCCCTGTCAGCTAAGAAAGGTAGAATTCATTGATAAAACACTAGAAAATAAATCTAAATATTACCCAAAATAAAGTTGGTGCATTTACAACAAATGTTATTCGTAGGCACAGCCAGATGTGCCCACACTGTCATGGTGGTCTAACAGCTGATCTCAAATAAAGCAGAGACTGAATCATCTGTCACTGCAGGATGAATCTCTGGCTTTGTGACATCTGCATAACAGATTTAAATGTCAAAATGTGACTCATGCCAGGCAAAGGTCTCATGCAGGTCAGTGTCAACTTTTCTGTCCATTCTAAACCAGTATATGTATATATAGAAGTGTTAGAATGTTTCAGTCGTCTTGACACTGTAGAGGAAGGAAAATGACAATGGTGCTACAGTTTTTCTATAAAGCTTTCAACGGTTTCCGAAATCTCACCATGCTTTCTTCTTTGCTTCTGCATGAACCCACTTTTTAAAGTGTCCTTCTCAAAGAAGAGAAAAAAGGCAGGAGAATGTTGGAAGTGAAAATAGAGTGGGCTACTGTAAACCTCACCCCTCCCATCCATTAAACTTATCCAAGTACCTGAGAGTGAAGGGATTGGAGATCAAAGGTTCTCAGAGAAAAGGCACAAAATGGACCTGCAGCCTCACCCGGGAAGTAATGCAGCCAAAATGCTACCAGGCTCCATTTTCACTTAGCGCTCCTTTTCCTATCCCTCTGCACACTCCAACAGGAAATCAAGCCCCACAATGCATCCCTTTGGACTCAATTAGTGAGAGTTAAACAACAAACATGCCTTCAACACCTTAACAGCCCTTAATTTCACCCTCTCCATCTCCTAATTCCATGGTGTGGCGCATGGCCGAAGGAGCCTCCAGCACCAGAGGATTTGTCACATGTGCACCTGGGCTGACAGTTTGGAAGGATAATTAGAGGTGTATGTTCCTGTTGTGAAGAGGGGTGTACACAAGAATTGGCTGCATTTTGTAGGTGATTATCCAAGCATTAGAGCAGTCAGAGACAATCCTTTCCTAAGACAATCATTTGCATATATGCTACACTTTACACCACATCCTCTGCTCTGTTCATGCACTTAAAGAGGCAAAAAAGGTTCTTTGGACAAATGCTGAGAGGACGCACCTTTCCCTAAAGAGCATTTCAGTGGATGAATCACTGAAGAATCCTCGGGAACTATGTGAGCATGAGGAATCATTATAAAGGGGACACATATTCACAGTGCATGACGAAATGTGGGCTGACGAGGATATGTGATATGCTCATAAGCCCAGTTAGCAAAATTATGTTGGGCCGGATCTGGCCCACAGATTCCCTTTTCCTCTGGCACATATACCACAAACAATGATGGCCCAGTGATGGCCCAGACTTGATTTACCATGAATTGGGCTATAACAGGCCCAGCGATGGCCCAGACATGGTTTACTCTTTAAAGTTCATAAGAAAAATTGAATTCTGGCACAGTCGGTTCACTGTCAGCCAGAGCCGTTTCAAGCATGGCAAGTGATTCCGGCTGAGAGCAGGCAATGTACATGCCACAACACAACTGTTCTTTAATTGTCCCATGCACACTATATTCCACAGTGAAGCAATTTCTCTACATTTAACCCATCCACCAAATGAAGCTTTCTTAAGCTCATATTACTTTTTGCATGTTATGACGTCAAACATTAAATGAACATTAATTAATATGTTGCTGTTGAAGTGTTTTTAATGTTTTTTTGATTAATATGCAAACGCTTGTGTACCACATGGAGGCTGAATGCTTGGTGTAACTTACTTTCTGTTTTTAGATCTTTGTTAAAAGATCTTGTGTTAATGTTTTCTGAATAATAATTAAAAAACACTTACAGTATACCTGCACCTCATTTTTTCCACTTTCAACATAACATGATGCATTGCGTAAATGGTAAGATCTATTCTCAACCTCATTTCTGCTAAACATTTGGACAAAAATGTCAATAAAATGAAGTTGCTGTCTTAATCTATTATTTAACATGAGCTATTCATGAGGATTTATAATTATTTAGCATCATAAAACTGTAATTAATGATGGGTATGACATTTGAAACATGCTCGGCAATATGTCAAACTTTTATATTTTTATACTTTGACTCTCAGCCAGCCCAAATGTGTTTGCTAACTGGGAGTGTTTATAAAAAAGTGGCATATAGTAATACATTTACTTGGATTAACACTGTAGAGAAAAAAATCATTACAAGATGGTTACATATGCAGTAAAATAAATCAAACACTGATATTTTAGCAGCAGCCCAACAATGCCTAAATATTCTGAGTGGGCTGTGAGCGAGAAGACCGTTCACCATGGTAGTGAAGTTTGTATGGTTTGTTTTTCACTATTATAGCTGAGCACAGCTATACCACAAACCAAAAAGTGTTGGACTGGACCATCAGCCGAGGACTTTGTGCCATGTGGTAGCTGTGCCAATATCCTGAGCTCTTGCTACACAACAACAGTGTTTGACTGGGCTGTGAATTGGGGACTTTGCACCAATCAGTGAGGTTTGACTAGGCCGTGAGCTGAGTGAATGCAAATAACAGTCCAGAGAGTTTTTCCCTCAAGATGGCCAGGGAACAGCATGTGTCTGTTTGTAGTTATGTTTCTTGTTTATTTGTTGCTTTGTGGTGCTCTATTGTTTTGACCGTTATTGTTATTGCTACTATGATGTGATGGTGAGGATGATGATGATAATAATGATGAAAATTATCATTAGTATTATGTTCCGTAAGATTTTTCCTTGTAACTTTATGTCTGAACCTATTATTGCTTATCTAAATCTGTAAATATGCTCACAATTTATTTATTTATTTATTAGCAACCCAGAAATCCCATTTTATTAAATATTATCAAACCAGAAATCCCATGTCAATTTATCCCTTTTCTTTCTTTCTTTCTTTCTTATTCTTTCTTTTGTTTTTTGTTTTTTCTCATACATCAAGAGCCCAGTGTAGAGGGTTGGGGATAATCCATCTTTTTGGGTCACTGAAGTCAGTAGGAGGGCCAGGCTGGCAGCCATAGACAGAGAAGGAAAATGAGACCAGTTGTTGGTAATTTTGAGCCAAAGTTCAGACATTACTGCAAAAAGCCTCGAGGCTCCAGCTTTAAGATCTCAGGGTGCTCGGCCATCTTTGCTGAGATGAAAGTGAGCCAAATTACCCATAAAAGCAACGAGCCAGAGCGGCAAATAAATAAATAAAACCAGCGCGATTGTTAAGTCTGTTCTAGATTCGGTAAAAGAAGCCTTTGGAAAACAGGGTGTTTTGAAGAAAAAGAGAAGTGGTAGGCTGGTTTGAAGACGCGAAATGAAAGGCAGAACATTGTAGGAAGAGAGGAGGTGAATACTTGGAGCCTTTTTGGCAATAGTCCCACCCTGCTCCTGTCCAAGCTCCATCCAAACAGAACACTAAAAAAAAGAGCCAGAATAAAGCTCCTGCCCCACGCAGCATTCATCATCCACTTTTACAGACCGGCTATTTATAGTGTGAAAATGTTTATCACCACCAATAAAACATGTTACTAAAATAAAAGCTGAGCGGACTTGGAGGTGAAATAAAGCATAGTTATGCCAGAAAGTATGGGCCAACCTTTGCACACATAAGATTCTTCCCCCAAAAAAGGGCAGATTATAAGCAATTTTTTGGCCAAGTACATAATCGACTTTGTGTGTAATAGTAAATTTGTTCAAAGGAAAACAGCTTTTGAGCAAAGTGTAATTACTTGTCACAACAGAACGGTTATCAGTGAGAAAACTTGCCGCAAGTCTACAGCTTTTTCATTAGAGGGCAAGTCTTAGTAACAATTTATGTTCTTGTTACTCTTGCCACCATGAAAGCCAATGGGATGCTTCGTTGAATTAACGCTGACCTCCATTTGCCCCCAATTTCGGTGCTTTCCACAGCATGCTGCTTATTTCGCCGAGAGCTACAGCCTTCCATTTCATTACGAAATGCAACTAATTCCACCCTTTTCATTTTGCTCCAGTCTTTGCTGCAAAGCTTGCAAAAATCTTTGATTCCGTATTGAAAATCACTAAAGAAACCATCATCAAACACTAGAAGGTAAGCACTGGGAAAATAAAAGAATTAAATATTTAGAAGTCTCTAAAGACAAAGCCCACGGCACGGTCAAGAACGAGTGATTGATCTATACATTCATACAGGAAAAGCGAACAAAACTATGGCAACCATTCCACCAACGTGGGTAAAAGACAGGCAGTCATGGAATGAGAAAGGCTGAAACAGCAAGGAGAGGGTGGCAATCACACAGAATCAGATCATTTTCCACACAGGATTGGGAGATTTAAAGGAGAGAATTGAAAATAACTGAACTGACAAATTAATCTCCAGCTCATACACACGCACACACACACACACACACACACACACACACACACACTAACATGATGGCCCACACATAGTGGGATTTGTGTACATGAGTATATGCATATGCACACACATGGGCACACACAGTCATGGATGCATATCCATACACATATGCAGTCACTCACACATACAAACACACACACAGATATTAATACACATACACACTCCTGTACACACCATGAGCACTCACTCATGCTGCTTTCACCACAGTGCCCCCAGCAGAATGGATCAAAGTTAACATGGCTTAACTAGAGTGAGCAATATGATGGAGCTCCACAGGCTGCTGGGCCTTTGAAAGCATGAGGCAGAACAATGCTGCCTGCTGTCCTCCCTTCCTCTGACCTCGAGCTTGCTGGGCCTGACCTCTATCCTATCCCTACATGTCACACAGACAGTGCTGGACTAATCTCCACACACCTCCATCAGCTTTGCGTGCCCCCCACCAGGAGATGTTTACACATCTGCGTGTTTTTTTTTTTTTACCTAGCTGCCTCACAGGTGGAAAGCCGGCCCATAATCCCAGGCTGCCCACTGATAATGGAAAGCCACTGATGGCCTGAGCAGGTTACTGATGAGCAGTGATACCACACACATCTATTCCATTTTGTCTCCTAGCGCCTAAGACCCAGCTAATCCCTCCTTTAATTTTCCTCTCTCCTGATTTCCTAATCACCCCATCTAATTAAAAACACGGCAGGATTCCCTGCTACCCTGATCTGTATCTGTCTGCAGCACTCCATCCGAAACGAAACACCCGAGCAGGAAACAGAAGAGGCCCAGCAGCCAAAATACAGACAGGGCGATTGGATATGATGGAGGGATCTCTCTCGCCCTCTCTCTCCTGGTCTCTGTCATGTGGCTGAGTGGGCCTGGTCCTCCTCTTAGTGCTGCAGATTGGACTAAGACGGATGGTCCAGTGAGTCAATCAGCTCCCGTCTGACATCTTTCTAGTGGGGTGGAGAAAGTCCAGCAAAAGTTTTCCCCTGACCTCATGGTCTGCTCCACCAAACTATCCATGTAGTCACACAGACAAACACACATAGAAAACCTCCCGCACAAACACACCGTATATGACAGAAGCTCTGAACTTCCACATGAACTTTCCTTACAGCTTCTCTTTTTAATTTCTGGATCTTTATCTCGATCTTTATTCATGCCCTGGAGATGTTTTGGTCTGTAGTTGTGTTATTGCCTGGCTGTCTGAGCACATCCAACAGAGATCAGAAAGGATTCACTGTAAATTTAGACAGGAAACACAAGTTGTACTATATGCAAAAAAATTAAAAAATCTGAAAGTATGATGGTGTATGACTGGAAAAGACTCATTTAACAGCTTGCCCCAGTCTTATTTTAGCCTCTCTGCCTATATATCACTCCCTCCTGCTCTCTCTCTCTCTCTCTCTCTCTCTCTCTCTCTCTCTCTCTCTCTCTCTCACACACACACACACCCTCTCCCCCCTTT
>JBBKCR010000134.1:13753999-13767609 GCA_037577295.1 Ladigesia roloffi
GTCACCTTCGACTTGGATGCCCTGGGGGTAAGCAAATAAACATCAAATTTTCATTTTAGGGTGAACTATCCTTTTAACCCCAAATTGCTCCATTTAGACTGTAGTTAGGAAATGGAAGTCACTTTGGATAAAGGCGTCTAGTAAATGTAATGTGGGATTTAAATCTAGCACTTTTACAAACAGTGACTCTATTTTTTTCATATTTAACATTGTTTTTCCCGAAAAGCTCTGGATCCATGTAGGGCTGGATACCACATATTTTCTGTCTTTTCCACCGGTCCCAATACTTTTGTTGAAAAGAAAAAAAAGAAGAAAATGAAGAAGAAAGAAAGAAGAATGAAACACTTCCACTGGTATTCAGGACATGGATTCTAATGTAAAATCTATTTTGCTTTGCTTGTATCACTGCTACCGACTCAAAAACACCATATGACCAAGAAACAGAACTATGACAACAGTAGAAGACAAAACCTATATTTAATTTTCTCTACTGTATTTGGCTTTTCTCCAAGCTTATTTGAAATGACTTAACTCTGAATATAGGATTAAGGGATTTAAAAGTATTTCGAGATCCTTGTACAATTACTTGTTTTGTGTCTTTTGTTCACAGTCACATTAACAATTAGACGCAAGTCACAATTGGATGTAAATGTTTCCATCCTTCCCAGTACTCTGAGCTTCACCCTGCTGTTCTGCTTATGGAGAAAAGAGCACCCTCTGCATTGCCACCACTAAATGCAGGTATTTCTTCTCTGGGTTTAATGCAGTAGCCTACTTTAATCAGTGTGCACAAATAAAGCATGACTTTGGTTAACCATGACTTCACCTTGTCATTATTAATTGTCATTTTAACACACATTGTGCAACACAACAATGGCACAGGGGGCTACGTTTTTTCTTTCTTGTAAACACCGTGCTGTGAAAAATTATCATTTACTGGGTATCATAGCTAACTGATCGATGTAAAAAGGCTGATATTCCTATTAGTAACCACACCGAGTAATCAAATTTACACGTGACTAGTTTGAAATTAATTAACTACCAAGTGTAAACTGAACTGTACCACATTTCAATCCAGATAAGGGTCTCGTGAAATGACCAGATGTAGAGGGGGTGGAACTGAAATGTATTTTGCTATTTGCGAAACTTCTTTATATCCACTGCTGAACCCTGAACACTTTAGTGAGGGATGAGGTCCATGTATGAACGGGGCATTGACTGAGAAACCTCATGCATTTATAGATTTCCACAGTCTGAGGTGTGTAACTGCTCTTCATTCCTCACCAGTCTGATTTGAGGAGGGAGCTTGGGCAGTCTGGAGCGATCCTCTGCTCAGCAGTGCAGAGAGGGTCCAGATGCCACCTCTCCCACTGCAGCATAGCTTCAGCCTAATCCAAAGACAACGCACTCTAATCCACACAAAACAGCGATTGAGAGGCAAGACAAACGGCAGCAGACTGCGTGCGACTAAAGCTGCCAAATAGCAGAGCTAATCCTGATGTGTGATATCGAGCTGGGAGACATTGATAACATCCAAATCTAATGAGAAGACAAAAAGGTCCCTTGCACTGCAGCATTCTGTGCATATGTGTATGTATGAGTGTGTGTGAGTGTGTGTGTGTTTGTGTGTGTGAGAAAGAGAGAGAGAGAGAGAGAACGAGAGAGAGAGAGCTTTTGCAAAAAACAGCAAGAAAGGAAATACAATAGCTGAGTGAAAAAAGAGGAGAACAGAAGGAGACAAATAAGAACTTGTAGCACCAAATAGACTCTTACCAGCCTTCCATCCTCCAACAGACTGTTTACTTGTGGCTTCAACATCAAATAAAGACTTTGAAAAAAGACGACACATGCAAAAACAATGTTGAGTGAGGACAAGCTACTAAGAATGAATAGAGGCCTTTTGGCCTTTATGTACTGGTCTGTAGGTTCACTAGTAGAATGACAGCATTCTATTACTGAGGCTAATGACTGTGCTGGAGAAATCAGCTCTGTGCAAAACCCATCCAGTACACTGTCAATCCAGCCACCCACACCAGCGCAACGCACAGACAGAGTCTGTCCACGCAGACACAGAGGCTGTGCACCCGCTTATTACTCTATACGTACACAACATGCACCGCTCCACTTATCCAATAATACAACCCAAACAAAGCTCAATCCACCCTCACATTCACAGGAGACAGGCATGGCAACACGGGGAGTCTGGGGACAGGCGGTATTTAGCAGCACCAGCATTGTCTCACTCACAAAGGGGTGCAAAATTAGCGGCACCATGTTAGCCAACTATATACGCCAACAGTATACGGTTCGCCAACCACCTCAGAATTCGCCAACTCTGCCGCAACACACAGGAGGAGAGGATTAAAAAAGGCATCAAAAACCAGTGTTCCAGAAAGTAGAGTTTACTGCACAAATGCTGCTTACTTATTCATCATTATTTCAATTATACTGTATAATTATACAGCATACATACAGTAAAGGCGAGCAAGTATTCAAACATAATTGTTTTGGTTATTTAACAAAATTCCAGTGCATATATCCCCTTCAGATTTGCATACATAATATATTTTGTCTTGTTGTTAATATTTTTCATAAGCACAATGCTCTTCTGCAATTGCACATTGTATCACTATAAAGGATGCTGCCTTGGTCGGGGTACATTTTATGCAACAACCAGCAACTGGACGAAGGTGAAGTACCCTTTTAAAGTCCTTAGAGACAACATGATTTAATAACACTTAACTCATCAGCAACACTGATTTAATCATATACAATACGAACGTCAAAGAACCACAATTAATTGTTCCCCAACAGGAGCACTTCACACTAATTATTTCACACTAATGATAAGGAAGGTAAGAAAGAAGCCACAAAGATGATATACAGGAAGGCAGCAGGAACAACAGCTACACAATGAACAATCAGAAACTGCTCTGTCAAAAAAAATATTAAAAAAATGTTCATAAAACAACATATTTAGATCTCCACAAGTACAAAGGTGGAAGCATCATGATACCGAGCTGCTTCACTGTATCACTGGAGCAATATACTGGAAATTATTCGAGGTAATTTAATCTTATAAGGCAAAAAAGGCAATACAGACATTTAAACAAGATGATGATCCCAGAAAAATGGTCAAAATAACTCAAGACTAAAATGAGCCAACATTGAAATACAATACTGCATAAAGTTTTATTCTTAAGCTGTAAGTGCCAACATCAGCATTTAAATAGACTAGACATATTTTATGTGTTGTACACACCCTGAAAAACCCAGGGGATAGCAGGAGAATGTATACTGCTTTTAGAAATCCCTGAAGGTGAACCATGAGGCCCCATGAAGGCATAGGGCAGCTTCACTATTCCATACAGTGACTAGTTTATTTTATTTCAAAACACAGAAACAATTAAAGGTTCCATGAGCTCTATTGACCAGGAGCAGAGACTATTCCTGAATGGCCATCACAATAATGAGCACTTGCTATCGACAGTTTGATAACTGCTTCAGGCACACGCCAACACAATGAAGATAATTATCTAAGCTAAAATAGGGTCCAAATACACCTTTAAAAAATAAACACAAGAAAAACAAAAGGATAATCTCCAAACAAATAGGAACTCTGCCCACAAACTTAAACACAATCATAACAGTACTGCTTTCATTTATTTTTCAATGCCTGCTCTGATAACATTGACTGGAAAGACTGAAAATGACAAAATGGCCTCGTAAACAACCACTCATTCTGAAATCAAAAGGGAGTAACAAAGGGTAACTTTTACACAACATAGATATTCGTTTTTGTCCAGTATAATCATATTACATACACGCATTACATGGCTAAAAGTATTTGGACACTTCTAATTATAGAATTCAGCTGTTTCAGCCACTCTCTTTGCTAGCAGGTGCATCAATTCAAGCACCCAGGCGTTCAATCTCTATAGAGGAAACAGGGTGTAGAATGGGTCATACTGAATAACCACATTATTTTAATATATCACTATGATAAGATGGTGCTTTTATCACTAGTTTGTAAAATGTCTCCCCTGCTAGATCTGCCCCAGGTCTAAGTGTTATTATTGTGAAATGGAAACATAACTTTTCCTATGTTACAGCACTCACTATTGAGTTACAAACTGCATTTAAGTGTATCAGCACAAACTGTGACTGTAGAGCTGCACAAAAGTCCATCACTATGCACAAGGCCAAGCATCTGCTGGGGTGGTGTACACTATAGTGATCAGTCACAAATCTTGGGTCAAGAGATGTAAGAAGAATGCTACACACTGGAATGGAACGTTTGGTGGAGGAAGGATAGTAGTCTAGTGCTGTACGTAGTAAATTAATGCAACAGCATATATAAGCCTTTTAGCCAATCACATGCACTCCTCACTGGGCCACAGCAGAGGTGCTGAAGGGACAGCTCCCACCTGCCAGCAGCACTAAGACAACCACCCAGTGTCAGTTCAGCACCTCTGCTGGGGACATTTGAGTGCCGTGTTGCAGGAGGGCAGCCCTATACATTATGGATCACCTGGCAGCAATCTACCGCTCACCGTCAACTAGAAGCCAGGGCTCCTCCACAGCAGTATAGTCAGTGATAGGCCAAAGGCTGATGGGAGCTAGACACACACAGAGATGCTGCCAGATGCTCCCCTCCACTTCACAACAATTCACTGCTACGAGAGCCTCCAACCTCATCACCCTTCAATACCCTCACTTGCCCACTCCTCCCACATGAATGCTGTGAATTTACACTGTGTGATTCACTGTGTTTCTGTGTCCCTGAGGACCTACATGCCCAGCGACGTCACACATTGTTTAATGAATCTGGGATGGAAGATTATCAGTAGCCTGCAGAAAACACTGAATCCAGGTAAACAACGCTGGGATAAATTGGAACAGTGATTGTGATACAGCCTTCATATCCAACATAAGTGCCAACCTTACAAACATAAACATTCCAACATCTTCCCAGAAGAGCATTGTCACATTAATGCCAATAATTTTGAAACGGGATGTACATCGAGTTCATTGATGGTAATAAGCACGTGGTTCATTTATTTTTGGCCATATAATGTAACTAATCTCAATTCAATTAAATTCAAATAACTTTATTTGTCCCTGAGGGAAAATTAAAAAATGCACAGCCACCGGTCGATCGCACGAGCAGTGACCCGGATCTAGCTAATATATAGTCTTTCCCAGGGACCATTACAGGCGTATTATGATGCACCTGCCTGGACAATGAAGCAAAGTCCAGCCGGTTGGGAAGAGGGCAAAGGTGTAATCTGCTATGCTACATAAATCACAGTATAGGGAAGAGGAATGTTAGCGGTTAGCATTGCCAGATTTACTGATCATGAGCCTTGTCTAAACAATGAATATGTAAATATCATTTGTTACAGCCAGTCTGTAAAGAATTTTACAAACAAATTATTGGCTAATTCTGTTCATTTCCAGCTATGTGGTTCATTACTCTCTAAGAATTTTTTAATGAAATTTCAAAATATGCTAAAAACTTTGCATAAGCCATATTATTATTATTATTATTATTATTATTATTATTATTATTATTATTATTATTATTATTATTATTATTAGTAGTAGTAGTAGTAGTAGTAGTAGTAGTAGGAGTAGTAGTAGTAGGAGTAGTAGCACTAGTAGTAATAATAGTAGTAATATTAGTGGTCTTTCTACTCTAAGGTCATGTCTACATGTACATGGGTACTTCTGAAGACGGAGGTTTTACTCTACGTTTTGGCTTTGCGTCCACATGTAAATGCCGTTTAGGGTGAAATATGAGGTTCTTGAATACTCAGGACAAAGTGATGATTTTCAAAATCTCATTCTTTTACATTACACTGTGTTTATATTAGGTTTTCATCTACACTGCCTTACGTATACAAAGTACTACTTATCTCAACTTATCTGTTATAAGTTAAGGCATGTTTATCCTAGGGATGTCCAATCAATGTGTTAGTTTTCGATTTATCACCGAAAAAATGCTTAAAAAATTAACACTGATTAAACTAACCACTTGAGATTCTGAGCCCCCTATCATTAGGAAACCTGATCTGTCTGTGGTATCTTGCAGTGGAGACTGATTTATCTGTTCTATCTTGCTTTTGGGTCACTGGTTTACAGTGATTCATATCTTAAAATGTATTTTAATATGAGTGTATGTTGCTATTCTGGGGTCTGTGTCTTAGCCGTCATTACAATTCCCTCTAGGATCAATAAAGATTTCTGATTACACAATGCCCTTTGCTGCAGATTGCAGAATGCCATCTCAACCTAGGAAACATCCACAGTGTCCAGAAATCACAACACCCCCACGTTTGCTAAAATGTGAGTCCAACCCCCACTTTTGTCAGATTATATTGTATTAAATTGATTACATTGTAGTTATAATTTGGCATCCCTATCTCAGAACCCCCTGCACACTTTTGGAAAGCTTGATTCGCCCCTGTATGTACCTCTAAAGAGCTGTCTATCTAGGCTCTTCTCATTTAAATAAAATACGTTTTCTCTAAAGATGCATATTATTGGCTTATTTTTGTTCAAAATGCATATCATTATTTCTCATCATTAGTGTTATGAACTGCATGAACTAAAAGGTAGCAATTTGTGACAAGTCAACGCTGTTTCTAATAATGATGTCCCCCATCCAAGGCTTCTGATTGGTCACCATTGCTGTACGGTTTATGGCGCTGCCTTGGCATGCTTTTGTCAGCGTTTTTTTTGCAATTGTGTGTGGATGAATGAGCTTCGGTGGACGTGATTAAAAAAAATGACCCTTGATTAGTACCATGGTTGGAAAATTTGAATTGGTTTAAAAATGTGCTGTATGTTCCCTGATACTTTCAAACTGATTTAACAAAATTTGATCAAGAGCAACTAAATGGTTGTAGATCTTAGAGGCACATAAGATTGCTTAAATACCATAACTTTCAGCAATTTATCTCAAAGGTAGATCTCAGGCACCAGAACTACATTAGTAGGTTTCATAACAAGGGAAGACATTTATTCATTTCAGCTTTATTTTCTAGCAAGAGAAGGACCATCTGGGTTTAAAGAGTGAAATGTGGTTTTGACATTTGATTAAATCCCAGGAAAAAAAAGCATGCAAATATTTTGTTTATTGTAAATACTAAGTGCAATAACGATTTCACCTAAATGCATGTCTAGTGTGGAGATTTAGGCCATTGCATTAATCACATGATCACATGATTACAGAACACCAAATAAGGAAAGCATATAAAACAAACATTTTTAAAGTCAATGTTGTAAAAAGGTGTTCATGAACACGTACACTATGGGGAATTGAATTTCTGAGCATTGCTATATCAATATTTTGAGCACAGATTCACTCCTTAAGCAATTAAGCAAAACATTTACATAATTTACATAATTGCAGTATAGAAAAGCTCTCCCTCTGGGATTTACTTTGGAGTCTGAATCACTTGCTAACACACAGAGTCATCCCATATCAGCATTCTGACAAGGCTAAGCTGTAGCTACTACAGATAAACAGAATATACTGTATACATTTACCCTTTAAAGCTGAAATCAAAAGCATCTGTTTTTGCTTCATAAGCCCCTCCTCTCCTTTAATGACATGCAGTCACTGCATGTACATCAATGTGTAAAGAATATGATCCAGCACTGCAAAAATACCTTGGCAAGTAATATCTATGTGACTTAAATCCTGCCAAACTATGTTTTATTTCTCATGAAATTGATTTTCACAAGCCTATTATAAACTTATACAACCCGTTTACTCACTTCAAATGATTTCATCATATGAGGATTCTGCTCTATATATATAATAACACTAGAAATCTGGTAAATGATATGATATGATATGATATGATTTGATATTCAGGCAAAACATACTTAAAATGGCAACAAATAATTTGTTTTGCCATATTTTTGTGTCATTAGCAATCTGAAAGGATGTTTATTTTGTGTGTGTTACAGACCGCTGTTTCAATATATATCATTGTGATGTTATTAAAAACAACGTGGCTCTTCAGTATGACCCATTCAAAAACCATTTGATTCTCATCCTGATTAAACCAAAAAGCATTTCCACAGAGATATGTGTTTCAATGTTATCAGAGTGCATTAAATAATAACGACAGAAATGTGCTTCTTCTGTACTGAGAGAAAAAAAAAAAATCAAAAGCCCAGAATGCACTTTCATCCATTTTACTATGCATTTCACTATGCCCAATGTGAACATGCTGACATTGGCAAGATAAACAAGCTGTAAATAAACCCAGTTTGTTTTAGGGTGAATTATACTAGGAGCTTCTGTTCCATATAGAGGAGCGCAAGGCAAGTAAAATGACAGCTGTGGATAGTCCAGTTAGTCAACGACTAGTTTCTTTTTCCATGCTGCAGTTTAGAGATGCAGAGGCTCCCTCACATGTCAGTGTGTTGCCCTGCCTATTTTTTAGCTGATGGATGAGAGACAGCAGGGAGCTGAGAGTTTTTCGTTAAGAGAAGCTTGGCAGAGAAAGCTCAATCTCCATTGTACAAGACTGCACAGGCATGGTGGCGCAAACACACACACACACACACACACACACACACACACACACACTCACTCAAAACACTCCTAGTCCATTCCTCATCCTACTTCTCCACAACCTTTTTCTCTTCTTTCTCAACTTTAATGCAGCCTCAGTCCACACACTTCAGCTGCTTCCATTGTTCCTCATGTCGCCCACTTTTCCCATTATTGACAGTATATGTCCACTGTGTGAGGCAAGAATATCTCTCCCAAACCCCACTCGCCATGCCCCCAAATGCTTAAGGAGAGTGTTTGATGTGTAAGTGTTATGCAGTGGCATACAGAATTGAGTCTTACAGACTGGGGCAAAGCCAACAACCAGCAAATCATGCCATGATCACATTTTGCTGGTAATCAACAGGTCCTCAGTGGACACCATCCAGAGCACCAAGTCCCCTTGGTGTTCACATTGCAGAAAACTTCACGTGTACACTCGATACAAGCTCCGATAACAGGAAGGCCCAGCAGAATCCGAACTCCCTTAGAAGTAGGCACCCCCCTACCTAAATCTCCCAAATTCTCACAACATTCTCCAGAGGGAGTGTTTGTTGCCACATCATGGTGTGGTACAGCAATTGTGCTGCATTGGACTGAAAGACACTGCAGAAGATATTAAAGAATGCTGAAAACATTATCATGACCTCTATCAAAGATATTTACACCCCACATGCATCTGTAAAGCCTCCAGCACTGTGGATGACAACACACCCCTCACAGACCTTCATTTCACACTTTCTGTTTACAACATCCAGGCTGTCACTCTCTGAATGGGGCACAGTTTCTTCCCCCAAACTGTCAGATTTCTTAATCAGAACTGATTAAAAACTGTACATCACACATTGGCACACACAGCCAGAACCAAGCTGCTATCTTTCTCCAAATCACACTGCATAAATGAACCAACCTGCTACTGTGAATACCCTATATTTATTTATAAAAAATAATTTTCTAATTCTGTTCTTGTCACTTGCAATAATTGCACAGTTATTTACTGCTGTCTACCTCTGTCTTTGCATTCCCTGCATAATTTACAAAATCACTGCTAAAATACTAACTGTAGTGGTTTATATCTTGTCCTGTAAAATTTTGTGCAGTTGCTCTTGGTTTTTCTTTTCTTTTTTTTGTGATCTCTCTTTAGTCCTGTCCAGCTCACATTTGTGTAATCTTGTGCTGTTTTGGTTCTTTTTTATGTTATTGCTGTTTTTGTTATTTGGTTCTATAGGAGCCTTGTTTCATTTAATTTGTTCAAATCAAACTGGTAATCACAAATTCACTGATTTAAAATACATTTTTGTTTAATCTGATCTCATTTCTGCTCAATCTAGAGTGTTTTAATAAAGGCAATGTGTGGCCATACACACTGATCAACCATAACATTAAAGAAATCTGTCTAATATTGCAAGGTCCTCTTGTACCACCAGAGCAGCTCTAACAACTTTAACACATGGACTCTGGGAGGCCTCTGAAGATGTGCTCTGGTGTCTAGCTAGTCTTCGCTCTCTGCACTCATCAGTGAACTTTGGACACCTTTTAATAGCCTCAGACCACTTTAATCACTACATATGGTAGTCAAGCCATGACAACAACTATATGAATACTGTAGTATGCAGACAGTATTTCTAAATGCTAATTCAGCTGCTTCAAGTGCTCAATTGCACACACACACACACACAGATTTGTATAATCTTCATAAAAAACTGCAAATAGAATAGAATGCTATGGAGCACCCACACATGAGCCAAGTTCACCACTGTTTATTCTAAGCTTCATCTCAAGTGATAAAGCCCTGCAGCTGTGAAGCAGCGGATCCGTGTTCTAAGGATTGATGCATCTCCAGCCAACATCTTTGATATGAGCTGGAATTGTGTTCCTGACCTCAGTAACTCAAACTCACTAACTTTCCATTAATACACTCGATTTTTCACAGATTGATATGGAAATACAAGTAAACCACAAAAAAGTTTTACTTTTTTTTTTTACACACCTTGCTAACACCTGTGTAGTCTTTTTGTTTCTTGTGCTGCACCATGGTACACTTTATCCAACTTGACTTGACTTTGCGTTTATACAAAGATGCATTAATGGGTTGTTCCTGAGTGGTGTAACTGTCATAATGATCGCCGCATCATTGAGACACTGTGAGTTTGACCAGTGGTGCCCAGTCCAAGGGAGCCTTCCCTTTCCTACAGTCACTCAGCCTGATTCTAGTGATGCTAGCCAGCCTGTGACATAACTGAATTTTCAAATTAGCAGCCAGCATTCTCCTCCAAGTGCATTATGCTGTCTGATGTTGCATTAGTGGAAGTCGAAAAAGATACAATGGCACTTTGTGTGACTTGGAGAAAGCACTTGCTAGCCTTTACCTGCCCTGTGTTGGCGGTGCCACATGCAGTCCTAGCTAGTGAGTGGAATTGGAGGAAAACAAGGTTAGACCACAATTATCCCTTTCTCATTTTCAATAACCACTTCGTCCGCAATAGGGCTGCAGGTACCCAGAGCCTATCCCGAGGTCAGTGGGTGTGAGGCAGGGACTCACCCTGGGCATAGTGCCAGCCCACTGCAGGGGCACACACACACACACAATTTAGAATCCCCAGTTCACCTGACATACATGTCTATGGGCTGTGGGAGAAACCAGATACCCAGGAGGAAACCCACACGAGGAGAACATACAGACTCACACTAGGCCAGGACCCAGATTGAAACCCTCCGCCTTGGAGGTGTGAGGCACAGCGTTACTCACTGTGCCACCGTATGGGCTCCCACTATTATTCAATGATTAAACTGACACATAGACTTTCCATGGGAATAAATCCACATGATACGATATTCATGACCATATCCAATCACTGAATCAGTTGAGATTAAATCTGGTGTAATCATTTGGTCAAGGAAGAATAAATGGGGGAGACATCTAGCCTTGGGGTCTTCATCCCTTAAATTGCCCTGTTCTTTTAAAGCATACTTCTAAATGGCTCCATACAGCAAGGAAGACAATTTTGCTGTCTTTACAAGACATATATAACTGAATAACACTTTTCCTAAGAGTGTTGGGTCATTTTTAAAACTTTTAAATTTTATATTTCTGTGATGACAAATTAATTTGAATGTAATTGTCTCTTGTGCATTTACAAGTGACATACAAAAACACATTCGCAAATTATATTTAAACTGTCCTACCTAAATTGTAACAGCCTTCTAAACACAAGGATGCATTAGGAAAATGGATGGCTTAAATAGGCCTGTCCTGAGTCACCTTAGACTGGCTGAGACACTGCCAAGAGGTTGCTGATGGTAATCTGCATAAAGGTTGGCAGTATAACCATACCTGTAGACAAGTTTCTTCCACATGCTACATTTATCCTGAACCACTACACTTGATGCGCGGGCTTAAAATGCATAAAAGCTGAACTAATACTGAAGTGTAGGCCAATTGAACACTCTTGTTTCTCCACATCTGCCTGTGGAGTCCTAATACTCAGCGTACTTTGAGAAACACTCTGCACACTATAATGTCACACTAACACACAACCACACACACCTGCAGCAACAGTTTGCCTCAGTCTCACAGAGGAGCCTAATTTACTGACTGCTGACCCTGAAAACAAACAGAATGTAGAAAATGGGGGAAAAAGTGGCAAAGGAGTTAAAAGGCTTCAGTGAACGTGAATGTGCAGGAGCGGAAGCAGAAGGGAGCTGGGGGCGAACAGGACCTGTCAAAAAAGCTTTTAGCTGATGTCACTTAGCAAGTGCTCTTTAAAAGGTAGCACAGGAGTATGCTGCAATATTAATGTGAGGTAGAATTGTGGGTGGAGAGTATTGGGTACAGTTCCTTATTGTCTGTGCCTTAATATATTTAAGGCAAAAGGCTTATCCATTTATGGTGCATACTATTGAGAAACAGACTGAATGTTTGCCCAAACCAACATATATCTCCACTCTAAAAGGGAGACCGCTCGCACTTTAGCACTCAGTAGTTGCCAATGGATTCTACAAAACCCAGTAACCCAGTTAAAATGGTCATTTAAATATTTAAACCTCAAATACTTTAGCTCTTAAAATACCTGGATAAGTAATCACTCTATATCTAGGTATTCAAATACCATGGCAACCCAAATATTAAAATACATTTTATACATTAATATGCTTTTTATGTTTCCATCTAAAAAAAAGTTATAATTACCAAGCTGTCAAAATTCATGACAGACCAAGAAGCATTAGGCACATTCAGTGATACTGAATATCATGGGGTACTGCCCATTAATGCCATTAAAACGAATCAACAAGCAAGTGAGAAGCACTAGTGGCACTCATCAAAATAGGCCAGTCAGCCTACAGGGTATGTCACCAATCTTAAACAGTTGAATATCATTCTGAAAGAATATGCAAAAAGACACTCAAAATATACTCAAGCCTCCAGACTGTTTTCATTAGCTCATCTGAGAATGGAAAAAAAAAATATGATAATCAACAATCCCAAAGTAATTAACTGTCAAAAATATTTAGCCACGAGCTGCTAGTGTCCACTTTGTAATTGCAGCCACAGTCTGGTAACTGGGACAGCTTTTGAGGAAGCGATTAAACAAATAAACCCACCAGCTCAGATGGCCCTTCTGAAAAACATGCACACATGTTCATATTAAAAGTCCATTTATGGGTCATTGATAATGGAAAAAGTCATTGAGATGGCAGCCTCCGCACAGGGGCACTGGACCTTGAGATGTTTACCACTTAGCTGTGAGCATACTTCATTACAAATGTGGAAGAATGAGAATAGAGCCCCCCAATTAAATGCATTATCACAAAGAACAGGAAGAACAGCACAATGCAAAATCTGAAATTAGCTTTGGAATTGATTTTGGAGTTTCTAATGGGTTGCTGTATCATACCAATGGTGTATGACGAGGAATTGTAGTATCAGAAATAGAAAAAAAATGTGAAATATCTTTTCAGTGCATTCTCTCTCTCTCTCTCTCTCTCTCTCTCTCTCTCTCTCTCTCTCTCTCTCTCTCTCTCTCTCTCTCTCTCTCTC
>JBBKCR010000134.1:13778372-13791785 GCA_037577295.1 Ladigesia roloffi
ACCTGCTCTCTCGCTTCTCTCCGCGCTTGAGCAAACCCATCGCGCTACAAAGACCGGCTTCAAGATCACAGGTAAGCTCTCTTTAATATTACCTGTGATAATAGACTTATAATAGCCCTGCCAATGCCCTGGTACTTTGAGTTTATTTTAACATCTGACTTTAGAAAATACATGCATTGTTTTAAAATGAGGCCACAGAAGATGAGGTTCTGCACGTCTTGTCCCCTATTAGCATGAATAAAAGGCCTACAGATTCCTAAGTGTAGTCAGTTTGCATATAGAGGAATTTGATGCAAACTTTAGGCCATTGTGCAATCACTGTTACTGGCCTATTCGGATCTGAGTATGTGGCAGATATCTAAAAATTGTGAGGAAAAGGGAAAATGTGTGAGCAAGACCTCATTTATATTTTGGGGCAGAAAATTGGATGGAAATGGTGAGATGGAAGAGCAAGTATGTTGCTATATGAAAGAGTTGCCATGGGGACGGCAAGTGAAGAGAGACAGGGAATGTGTATGATGTTCTTATAAACTGTTCATAGGACTGCAGGTATTTGTTAGGAAAGCCTATCAAAGCATGCATCAGACAGCATTGTCTACACTGAACATCAGCATAGTTTCAAAGAGGCTCTTAGTGAAATAGAAGCCATTATAGGCTGGAGATGTGGCCTCCAAATTGCCTCTTGCAACAACTCCTAGGTTTGCAAATAGCCCCGTTCCCACAAAAGATGGAACATGAACTTTTAAGAGCATATAGTGGCCATGGTTGAGGTTTTTGGCTAATCACAGTGGGCTGCGAAGGTCATTACAGCAGGGCTGTTATTAGGGGCAATTCTATATGATCGGCAAAGTGAAGTGGAGTAAAGGAGAGGGAGACGAGTATGACAAGAGAATGAGTGTTAAAGACCTGCCTAGTCTTGCCTGGAAGAGACAAGGCTGAACATGAAGCCTCATTCTGTGACATTATCATTGCCAACATTCTTGCGTGGCACCAATTACAGCATAATCATTTAGAGTGTTGATGGTTGTCAGGGAAACTAGCTGTACTGAAGTCACCCAGTACATTTTGTTTAATGCTCTGGACTAACACAGGAGTGCTAAAATGGTCTGGCCTGCCGTTAAACCAACCATACATCATTACTCTTTCTAGAAAGGAACAGTCAGAAATAAAGTCTCTGAACCAAACACACCACCTGACGAAACATGAACTAATTTGCACTTGAAGGCTGAAGAGATTAATGGCGGCTCAGGAGATATGAAAAGATGAATTTCTTTTGAATATGAGCACTGCAGCTTGATCATTATCATTTCAACAACCTGAGATATTCAGAAGTTTATAAGCTGTCTTGCAGCCTCCACAAGGTTACAGATTACACTTCAGTACTTCAAGGTATCCAGTTGTATTGTCTCCCATCAAAAGCTTGGACTTGGTTACACTCTAGTTTAAAAACCCAGAAAATACATGTAAAAATACTTAAAGACGGACCCATCAAAGCTAATAAAAACAAACCCACCATGTAAAGTGGCCCTTATAGACACACATGAACACAACACAACTGTGTGAGCAATCAGACATTCTTTCTCTAAATTTAACTCTTTCACCCTAGTGAAGCAGTGGGCAGCCAGCGACATAGCACTCATGGAGCTGTTTGTGGGTACGCTTCCTCAAGGGTACCTTAGTGATGCCACTGGGAGTCTTGGGATATGAACCCACGGCCTTCTGATCGCAGGAGCAAATCCCTAAACACTGGACTGTATAGCACAAGCTTTACAATAAATCAGTATTTCCCACACTGCTACTGGAGACGACTGCCCTGTATGGTTTTGTACATTTCCTGATTTTACTTATTATGCACCCTGGCAAGTGTTTTTTAATGAGCTGATTAGTTGGATCGGGTGTGTTGGGAACAGAAAAGAACTAAAATGTGCTGACAACAATCTGCCTCCAGGAGCAGGTTTTGGAGAGACTGCAGTATGTTAAAGGGACACTCCTGCCTAAATGAAAGTTGAAACCATCACTACATCTGTTATTACATCTGCTGCCTCCTACAGTAGTGTTGAGAGTGACATTTTCCAGTTATTAGACTTGTTTTTGAACTTTTTGAAAGTGCTTTGGGATGAATTCATCAGGGTAGGCTGCATATTGTTCCACTAGCTGAAAAAGAAAGATGTCAGACAGCTAACATTACCATTAGAAATCAGAATATAATGCATGTATTTATGAGAATTTGCATGAATGGTACATGTTTTTTTTTGTGGTTTTTTTTATAATCGCCTTTGGTGAGAGTTCCCAGTGGGTATTTGCTGGTTATTGTAGTGAGAGAGCATTGATGGATGAAAAACAAAAAGGAAACTGAATTCTGTCAAAGCACTAAGGCTGAGGGGAAGTACAATATTACAAGATGTTTGATATAGCATGACAAATATCATATAGTTGTGCTCAAATGGTTCTTAATCAAAATCAATATCCACATTATAGCCAGCTATGATTTGGCTTGTTGTGCATTAAACACAAATTACATTTTTATTTTTTTTTCTTTTCCACAGCATGTGCAGGCTACATGTTCAGCCTTTCAAATAGGCAAACCATTCATTCAGTTTTCATCTCAATTTGGCCACACTGTTGTAGAATTCTGCAAAAATCTGTTTTATTGAGATTTGTCCCAAACTGAGCTACGTTATAAACGTGTCTGTAGCTCAGAAATTGACGAATACACTGAACAGTGAAGAGGGTCATCTGTTACATCTGTCGCTCATATACTCCCTAAGCAATGGTACAGTACGGCTTGATAGGCAAGTATGCTGGAGATTCATAGAACCTGTCACTCCATTATGGGAACCCACACCATTTCTGCCTATATTCTGCAACCAAAGAACCTCGATCTGGTCTAGAAGCCTTGTGTTAAAACTGTGAATACAATCCTCATTTAGCATACTATAATTGATTCCAAAATGTTAAATTATCTCCTCGATGACTCATTACACTCTAGATCTTCAGGAACGTCTGGCATCCTGAAGCCAAAAAAAGCCTCCCAGATCTCCAGTCCAAGTCCGCTAATTAAAAGGTGGGCTACATTTACAGACACATACCATTTACCTCAACAGATGAAATGGTTTGTCATAACAGAGCTGCCTGAGGACAGGAGAAAATTCTGTGTTTCTTAAACGTCTGCAACAGACCAAAGCCGCCAAAGTAAAACAGGCATGGTGCTCATGGCATTTTTACCATGGAACCAGTCTTTACAACCAGAACTTTCAGTGTCATGTCAGTACTCATGCAGTGCACTTGTGTCAAAAATTTGACTTGTATTTGACTAGCAGTGTTTATAGTGCAATGAATGCCTTTAGCTTAAACCGCTGTCTATCATCAACCACTGCATGTCCACCAAACCGATGTTCCCTGTCAGGCCTCAGTCTGCAGCTGGTGCTTACACTGTCAGGGCTTCTTTGGGGAAAGACATCACCAGCACAGAGACAGTGACAACAGCCTCGTCTTTTTAGCAGACAACCATGAATGCTAACCCCAGGGCCTATCCGCCATTTGGCACAAGCATCGAGAGCCAAATGTGAAGCAAATTTCATTTACATTATTTCAAGTGTTGCAATGCATCCAATTCAGTAATGTGTGAGATAAAGGGAATTAGGCAAGCATAAACTTATTTAGTGGTTATCTACCAATTCAGTCATTCAAAACACGCCATTTGAATAATAATAAACGAAGATAAAAGTACAATACAGTGAGAGAAGGTGCCATCATGGAAGTCAACAAAGCAGAGCACTGTGGAATAGAATAGAGGGAATGAGAGGGAAATATTTCAAGGAATACTCAAGCATTCACTTTCTGCCACAAACACATTTATCAGAGAAGTCAACCGGCAAAACAGCTGCCTATTTCTACGCTTCTACTGCAGGCACTTTTCATCAATTTCTTTTTTATCTTTTTTTCTTTGGAAAATACAGAGATCTGTATTGAAATGACTGGCTTTAGCAATCAGTTAAATGCTACAGATGGCATTAAAATAATAAAATAGTATTATATTAAGGCACTGGCAATGGAATAAATGAGTTAAAAATCTAGAGGATGGTATTATATTTGTCTGTGTGTTTGTAAGTGTGTGTGTGTAGATGAGGCTGTGCTTCCCTACCCACTCTTGGTCTCTGTGGACACAGTGGGCGTGATGTGGAGAACAGAGCGCCGGCCTGGTTTGATGTAGGCCTTGATTCGCAGGCTGAGCGGAGGGGATTGCAGGCTCATTATCTCTCTCCATGCGCAGCTCTTTGATGGGTCAGCCCTCAGCCTCTGGCCTCCAGCCCCCACCATGGCTATACACACACTAAGCCTACCCAGGAATATGGCTTATAGGCCTGGCCCCGGCAAGAATGAAGAGGGGGTGGTAGTGGGGAACCTGTGTCTTTTTAGTACAAAAGACTCTGTGGCCTTTTGGAAAATGACATCTGTTCACAGATTAGTGGGGTCTTTGAGGACTATCGCAGTATGACAATCTAGAGTCTTTGAGCCACAATCACAGTCTGTGTTTGTGTGTGTGTGTGTGTGTGTGTGTGTGTGTGTGTGTATTTATGTGCTTGTGTTTTGTATGTGTTTATATAAATTAATAAAAGTGATACATAATTGTACATTGGGTCATTAGACGATTTTCAAAATAAGAAAACAACAAATTAATGTAAATTTCTAAGTGGTCTTATTCTTACGCAGGAACAGATCTGGATGCTGGAGGATAGTAAATATCTCCCTACCGCTGTGGCGTGTGTTTTGTGTCTGTGGCATCCATTGAACTGATGACTTGCTGCTGCTCCAGCTTGCTGGCTACAGAACTACAGAAATTGTCTTTTGGAGTATAACCCATGAGTTGGTGTAACTGATTCCATCCATCATCATCTACAGACTGCAGACGTTAGACACTACACAAACAAGATTACATAAGAGATGTGAAACTTCTTCACTGAAGCACATGCATGCACTTTACCCATCAGCAACACTATGGGTTGGTAGTGATCAGAGGGGTGTCCTGAAAGGTTAACCTGCATGACTGATGGTTCTCTATGACAGCAGTTGATAATTTGGCTCTGGTGGTGTTATATTGTGCAAGAGGTAAAACTCTCCTCTCGCACAACATAGCAGCCCAGTTTCTGCAGGCCCATTCATTCATACATTACTGTAATACCTGCTTTCACATACGCCAACACACACACACACACACACACCACCTAAATTCCTGCGCCAAGCAATTCGCTTAACACATTCCCCCTTGCTGCCGCGAGAGCAGGAGCAGGCGGAAGGCCGTGAGGAGTGTGGTGGTCTCTTGAGGGCCAGCAGAACACTCTCTTTGATTCAGCACTGAGATCGATTTCAAATGCAGGGAGCCCTTTCAGCACAGAGATAGGGGTGAATGTTAGAGTGTGTGTGCACATGTGTGTGTGTATGTGTGGTTTCCAAAGGGCAAAAATGATGCAAGTGATCTTCTCACACCATCAAGCAAGTTACACAGAAGCTGAATAGTGGGGGATGTGTTTAATGAACAGGACAGTGTATGCATGCAGATTCCTTCAGCCAGCACACAACTGAGGTCTGATTCATCATATTGGGCATTTTAGTTAAGTGCTTCATTAATTAACAGCCTTTCGCGCAAAACGTTCCATGGTGTTTCCTGGCAGTGTCCCAAGATCAGGCAAAACTGAAAGAACATCCTACCTTACCCCACAGAAACGCTTCTCCTCAGCACAAAGCTCACAGCTCGAAATATGTGCAGCGTATTTATTGCTTAGCTTCATATTCAGAATGGTAGTTTTGAGGCTGTTTTTTTTTTACTGTAGATATAAATATCTATGCTGTTTAGTTACGCAGTTTAGAAATGCCAACAAAAGCATAAAAACCTATATTTCTAGGTTTTACTGAGGACAACAAAATTTGCCTCTTCCATCCCTGTTCAAAATCGCATAAACCCATCATGTCTGGAAATCTCTTTATGATGTATGATCAGACAGGGACGGTGGGTTGGTTTCAGGGTGGTAGTGAAGAACATCAATAGACTACAACTCCCAAAAACCTCAACCTTCAGCACACATTTGAGCACTACACTTGAGGAGGGTGCACAACACTGGAAAGATCATTTTCAATACTACAATAATTTTTCTGTACTGTAGTGAATAGAATGTACACAAGGACAAAATATTTAACAGGGATTTGTACCACACACATATAAAAGCCTTGGCGCATGCTCACATATGATTTGATTTGTAATTAATAGGACTCCTAGCATTAGTTGGTGTGGAAGATATGCATTATGATGCCAATGAATGCATAATTGTGCCTCATAACCCATAAGTCCAAAATAGTTAAACTCAAATTTGCTAATGTATCCAACACTTTTCCTAATCTGCTTGCTGCCCACTGCTAAAGAAACAGACAGTGTGTCAGTACATGCAACATGATACTCTAGAACAGGAAAAAACCATGCATGCCAGTTGCAGACTGGAAAGCAGATGCGATTCGATGATGGTTTTAAACAGCCGAATAATAAAGAAGATGATCAAAGTCATGCTTGTATGAAAGTCTCAGCCATTTTACATGTTGCAGTGCATTATGCTTAATTCAGCATTTTATTATTTGATGCATACTTTCATCATCATAGCCCTTTCAACATTCTTAGTACATCAAAGCAATGAGCCAAACTGCGGCTAGCATGCTTTTACAAATAGATTCCAAGTGTATTTTCAGTCACACATGCAACCGTATCAGTCAAATGGAAGGTTATTTCACTATGTCATTCAGGCTCTTATTAAGACATTAAATAGCTCTTCGTTTTGTCCCAGGAGGGGCTCTAGATTCTATCTGGACCTTGCAAAGTGGATGGAAATGCCTACATTTCCACTGACTGCGAGAAAAGTGGCAGCTACATTCAGGGCTGACTGGTGAGCGCTAATTGATAGCACTGCTCACAGTCCCCCTAATGTTTCACTAGTACTCTGGGGTTTTGTTTTGAGTGTAATGAAAAGGAAGACGTAAATTGTAAAACCATGACGCAGAGATGCTATTCATAACCCTAACACTTCCTCTACTGTGTTGAAAGGACCGTAGCAGTAGCAGCATCTCCTGAAACGTCTGAATGCATTCAATTGCTCAGTAGTCACTGCTTGCATTACTGTTCAGCTGAGAAAGAGGCATTTTGCTTTGTCCCAGTAATAAACAAAACTAATACATTCCAGAAATGACAACTTTGCATTCTTTTACTTTATTATCCATTCAACCCACTGCATTGCACGATCACCGCTTAACTTCAAACTCTAAACGACAAATGATGTTCATCTATACAAGCCACAGAACACTGAAAACATTCAACCATACACAACCAAGACAGCACACAGTGCAGTTACTATTGTGACTGAATCTAGCATTATACTGCATTGTAGCAGTCTATGTGGGCACAAACTGGAAAGAGTGCAAAGACCAAGATAAACAACAATAAATAATTGTGCAAAATTAGCAGTAACAGGTTTAGAAACAAGATACAATATATAAATAAATACAGAGTATTTACAGTGGCAGTTGGTAAGAAAGTTTTCTTTGTCTATGTGGAACAGTTCAGTGTGTGAATGCTGTGTGATTTAGAGAAAGGGGGCACTTTAAGTGTGTGTGATATTCAGTTTGTTCTTCAGTTCTGATTTAGAAGTATGATTGCTTAGGGGAAGAAACTGTTCCCCACACTGGTAATGAACTCCTGGATGCTGTGAAACCTTCTCTTGGATGTAAGGAGAGAAAAGAGACTGAGGGAGGAGAGTATGGGGTCATCTGCAATGTTGGTGGATTTGTAGAGCCAATGTGTTGTATAAATTTTGGTAAAACACATGTATATCAATTATTTGGATGCAAACATGGGCAGAAATTAGTGGAAGTTACAAGTACAGCTACAACTTCACATTTGTGCCAAATAAGGCCATGGCATTATAGATCTCTGCCTTCTTAAGAAGCTGGCCAAATCTATAATTATATTAACAAATGTTTTCAAATATGTTTCATTTAGGGTGGCCAATGCAAATCTGTAGAGAAAAAAAGTGCTCAGGCAGCAAAGGAAATAGGACCGATGAGGAATGGGAAATACAGTAGCTAGGACAGAGGTTCAGGCATGCCCTTTCTCCTACATCAGTGATTGTATAATTCCATTAAACTGCAAAAGTAACCACACAAGCAAAACGTATACAGAAGAAAATGTATTGAAGCAACGTTCTGTATGCCTAATCATTTTTCCCGCCAAATAGCCGACAGTTTTTCTTCCAAGAGTAGGCTACTTCAAGCCAATGTGAAGAGAGAAAATCATACACTGAGACCATTGCTATAATCTCCATAAATCCATTCAAAGCTTTCAAAACAATGTTAGCGCATGGGTGAAAGAGATTACTGCTCAGCACTGAGGCAAGCATTGTTTTGGTTCGCTTAGCACAAAAGACGTTTCAGATATTACAGAATGTGTGCGTATTTTGTGTCGAAAAGCACATAGTTTGCGCTACATAACAATTATATCCCAGAAAGTGCCATTAAGTGCACCATCAACAGGAAAGCTTATGCGTTATCCAATACTCAGCGGGTGCGTTAGTAAAGTAAGTATGGAATAACACAATAACAAAATGGTAGCCATGTGCTCATAGGTGCTTATCTTTTTTTCAATACTCTAGTTCAAATTATTATATTTTGATGTATTTCTTACATGTATTGTTTTCAACACAATTATATATATATATATATATATGTATTCTATTTATTTATTTATTTTTTCACTTTGTTTTTTTTCAAAACATAGTTATTTATAAGCACTTTTCACGTCTCTCAAAGTTACTTTACAGATGTTATCCAGAAATAACTATAAATAACTATTAAAGAATAGGAAAAATGAAGGAAAGTTTGTAATCCTTAAGATCAGTATTACTACATGCACATGCAGTCCATGATTACAAATACACATTCATTCATGAAAATGGTCATTTCTTCCTTCGCCAACTTCATCTGTCTGCTCCTCCTGCCATGTTGTGGCTGTGTGCCTGTGACTATTTACAAGCCCTGTTCAGAGGAGAAAATTCATCATGTGATCAGAGCCTGACAGTAAAGTAGGAGTTAGTGAGACCAGTGGTCTTTCAAAATCTCTGGTGAATCTGCAGCTTGTCTGACTATATTGTGGTAATGTAAAAATCATAGTATACCAAGTTACTAAAAATGATGAATATTTATTATTTAATTATTATGACATTTTTGAATAGGCATGCATGCATTTATAAGGTAGTGTTAGCTTTTGCGAAATTCAAACCAGGGGCATGAGCGGCAAAATCCAGGCTCCGTAACAGCACCTGAAGCTGAGTGCAAGCCTGTTAATTTCCATTGATGGAGTTCTACACCTGACAGCAAAAATGCTAGACGGTGAAACAAAGAGAGGTGTAGAGGTCAGAACCCAACTTGGATACAATCATTACAGAGCTCATCCAATGGAAAAATAACCTTTTGCTTGTTTAGAATAAAATCATTAGTGTGTGTAAGCAATATTTTTTTAAAAGAACTTACTTTTGAAGTTACACTTCAAAAACAGCTTTGTTTGGACTGCATTATTTGGTGTGTCATGAATACAACACATATCAATATCATCTTATTTACACATACAACACATATACACACATATTATCCATCCAAATTGAAGTTATAAGGAGTGTTTCATAGTGGATTCTACTAAAGGAGGCATGATACTGAGCAGCCAAACCGAACGGAGGTCATTTACATAAAGGCACGGTCACGAAATTGAATTGCAATGGATAAGAAGAGGTTATAAAACGGTCCTGTAAAAATGAATCATGGCTCTTTTCTTTTACATAAAAGCACACAAACGTCCAAAATGGACCTCAGTACGAATTTTAATGCAGGGAAATTGTAGAGCATGGCCAATTAAAAGGTCAACATCTCCTTCAAATACAGCTTCATCATCAGATCTTCGTTAAAGAAAACTGTCCATAAACCCCGTTCAAGGTCACAGCGCCATCCTGGGCCCTGACGGTAGGTTGACCATTAGAAGGAGCTATTGAGATGGTAAAGTGTGTATAATTGGACATTTTCAAATTTGCCACCATGAGTTAGCCTAGTGTTCTGAGGTGCACTGTGAATTCAGATCACTATAACAGTCCATATCCCTGGCTGTGTGGGATTGATAAGGGTTCACAGGCTTCTCATTATGCTGAAAGTCAGACGAGGGGTACCTGCTGCATATATCACGCTCTGTAATTCAGCAACCCCCATGCAGGTCATGTGACAGGTAGTGACACATAATTACAGTGACAGCGTGATTTAGTCCGATCCATATGGGTCAGATAAGAGGACTGTCTGTATTAGTGTAGGTTGACTCTCGGTGGAAAACAGTCACAGCCAGCGCACTCCTCTTTCTCGCTTATTCCATTACTTCCTGTTGCACACCCTGATTGAAGTTTCCAATTAAATTTTCACCTAGCTGCTGGAACAAGAGAATTCGATATCTCCCAATTACACCATATCAATAACCATCCAACACCAGCACCAAATCAGGACCAACACTTGAACAATTGCTTTCAGGATGCCCAGGGACTAAAACACAAGGAGGACAGGATGAGAGAGGCGGTTTGTGAGTTGGAGGGATAAGGTGGTTAGAGAGAATAAGAAATAGAAGATCTAACCACCACACAGTGATATGAGCACTGCATTTTCCACGAACTCAGTATGAACCTCAGGACTTCACTTGGCCATGGCAATGACTAGCAACTCAACGTGATTAGCTGACAATTATCCAACTATGTTTTTACAGAAATTCAATGAAAAATAACAACTGTTAGCAAGGTTAAACAGGCCCAAACTCAAGTAGATGCAAGCCCAATACACGTTTCAAGAATTTGATCAGTATAAATAGGCTGCATATCTTTAAATGTCCAGGCGGCAGGACAGCACTGTGCAAGCCAAGTTGCCAGAGGACTCGATTCACATGCCACGCAATCACACTCCCAATCAGTTAATTAGTGTATTTAGCACAGATTCACTCAAATGGTTGATATCTAAGCTGTAAAAGCACTTGGATGAGAAGAAATATGACAGCTACACAGCTTGGATCTCCAAAAAAATGAACCATGTATATGGATACAATTAGCCTACAAAAAAGAGAGATGAAAGTTGAATCTGGCAGGCGTGCTAATGCATGCGTCCACTCTCTTCCCATCACTAAGCTCACTTAGAACTGGACCAATAGACCGTGCCAGTGTATTATTGTCTTGCACAGCATTTTAAACAGGGACCGCAATTGAGAGGGGTTACAACAACACAAAACTACAAAGAAAAAGACACAAAGAGTGGAGAGCAATACTCTTTGGTCAAAAAAGGGGAAAATAAATGGACAGAGGAATGATTGAGACTGTGTTGTGTATGAGAGAGAAATATATAGAGAGAAACAGCAGACTACAAATCACACTGGAAACCTACCTTCATATATCGCTTTGAAGCCCTGGCCACTCACAGCATAGTCTGACAGTAGCCACAGTGTAAGTCTTGCTCCAGTGCTGACTATGGGGGAAGGAAGTTGGAAGCCCGTTAACCTGCAGATACAAAAATAACACCAATGAAAAAACAGTTTTTCCTAACAGAGTACACAGCTTCTGCCAAAATGCCTGAATGCCTCCTCCTGAGCATACAGACTTACACATTTAAAAATAAAGGTGCCAGAAAGCTTGCTTTGAATCAGTGCCACTGAAAAAAAAGGTTTTTCTTTTCTAAAATGAAGGAATTTTATTGTAAATGAAATGTGCGAGTGTGAATAACCTTTTTTTTTATATTTACACCATTACACCAAGAGTTATTTTTTACATTTTAAATTTATAGCAGTGAGAAGTGGTACCAAATATATACCCCTTCAGGCTATTACCAGAGTGAGAGCTTTTATACAAAGAACATACAGGTGCTTTCTCTTTTATTTTCTTTCGTGATCAAAAGATAATCATCATCGACATATTGTCTGAATATGGTCCAATGCAAAAATTTCATTTGGATCATGATATCACTGTAATGTTTCTCCCCAGAAAGGGGTTGGGTTCAGTTAATCACATTAAGTTTAACAGGAATTGTAAACTTTTTAGCATTATGTTTCTAGTTTATTTCAATTTGTATCACTACTGTTATGCCATATGAAAAACAGTACCCCTAATGATACTAATACTAATAAATAAATAAATAAATAAAACATATAACATAACATAATATAATATAATATAATAATATTAATAATACCATTAAATGATGCCATTATGCTGTTAATGTAACATGTGACTGTGGACTGAATATCTAGCTTTTTGTTACTGTAGCTTTATGTAGCTTTTAGTGAGTCCCTACTGTTGTGTTCTAGTGTAACTAGTAGTCCTAATAAGGTTCGACACAAAAACTGCATATTCTGTGAAACCTAGACGACACACTGATGTGCCTGGAGCGTTCTTACCGCAGATATGGACAGCTAGGAAGGTGTTCCAATTTAGTGCTCTAATATGAAACTGAGCCCTGTTCCTGGTTATGTCCCCTACCACTGTAAAATGTTTTGCATCGTAGTGTACATGCTGAATTCATACACAGGTTTATTTTTTCTGTAAATAAACATTGTTTTCCATTTTCCCCATTTGTCCAAAAGAGCCACACATCCAGGAGATAATCATGAGGAGACACTTTCACTACTACCTGTTTTATACATTCGCTGCTAAGAAAGGGAGAGAAAAAAAGAAAGGAAAAGAGAAAAGCTGTGTAAAGGGTGAATGGACTACCATGGTTGATCAAGTGATAAGTGAGGCTGTTGAAACCCCGGGCCTCATGCTCTAATCATCTGCATGGCTAGGTAATAAAGCAATCCAGGCCTATCACATTTGTGATCAATACGGCTCTTAAGTGGTCTCATTTCATGGGGCAGAGGTTAACTATGACTGCTATAGGATGAGAGGTTTTGTTCTCAGCAGATTTTAAGTGCAAATGACCTACAGCAGTAGACATGGCTTTACATTATAATACCATATTAGTAAACATATTGAGTGTTGTGTTCATAACAGTCTTCCTCACATTGATGAGGGAAGTGGACTGGCAGTGTAAGATAATGGAAACTGTTATGCTGTTATTAAGACTGTGATGCTGTACCCTGATGACGAGTTACCCATTATTAGGATGAACTCAGGAAAGCATTGCCTCCAATCAGAAGGCACATCTAGGCAATGGAATATGAAATGAATTCATGTTCATGAATGTTTTGAACTACATTATCTTGTAATATGTGTATTTGCACTGTGTATGTAATTATTGTGTTATGGTATATAGGAACTATAGTAGTGGAACTGTGTTAAAGGGAAAACTGCAGTTCAAAAGCACCTTTATACA
>JBBKCR010000134.1:13793910-13826893 GCA_037577295.1 Ladigesia roloffi
ACACACACACACACACACACACACACACACACACACACACACACACTCACACACACACGCACACACACACACACACATACACAAACACACACACACACGCAAATATAAGAAGCATTTGGTGTCATTAAGAAACAATAACTATTTTTATTAAACAGTTCTATTAAACGCTAACCCTGCTGTATACTCACCTTTAATTATGCCAACATTGGAATGGATTTAGCATGTTTTGCCACTTTGTTGCATTTTAAGTTTTATTAAACTAGCACTTTTAGCTGAAGCTTATGAAAAGCAGGATTTTATTAGGCCAAGTATAGCATTATAACAGTACACTATGCATATGTTTTATACATCATTTTTGATGACAATCTTTGAACTGTGAACTCTTAAAAAATATATACACCAGTGGAGGCTAATGTGGTTTATGTTTAATAAATGTGTTTTCACTGCCTGATGCCTTAAGCTGAAACACACATAGATCTAAATATAGTCCCGTAAAGCATACTGAAGTAAAGCTTCAAAGCAGGGTACAGCCTTGTAAGATGTCGATGGCATTAAAAGTGATGTACAGTGTAATCTCAAAATTGCTGGTTTTCTTTAGCAGAGAACCTGGAAGTTGGGTACAGTAATATAACCCTTGGTCCCTCTCTGTCAGAAATCAGCTCTCGCACAGTACTGCAGACAGATAAGCTGTAGCCAACCCAAACATGATCAGTCAGAAGCAGACCGGAGGCTTATGAGGTGTGCTGAGGCTACAGCAAAGGCCTATCTGAAGCACTTTCCACATGGATGAGTCCTGCAACATCCTGGCCTGTCTCTCCATTAGAAAAAGCACTGCTCTGCCTCCAATTATCCCAGGTGTCCCTGGGGGGAAGGGCACAGAGACAGTGGAGGACGGAGGGCAGCAAGAGAAGAGAAAACAGAAAATTGAGGTACTAGTTAGCAGTGGCCAGCAGGCTTTGTTCAGGGAATGTGAGGGAGAAGTGTGTCTACATGTGTACACAGGCTAATATTTATAGGTAACAAGAGCATCCGTACATGCATGCATGTAATTGTGTGTGTGTGCTGACAGTAAAAGAAATTTTACTGTTGCGGAATGCTTCTGATTAAAACCATCAGTAAATGTGGCCTCCCCCCGCCCACTGCTGCCCGAGTCTTCAGCATGTCCATGCAGGCGCTGATTTACTGCAGCCAGTGCAGCTCTATAATAAAATGTGATTAAATGGAGTGTCAGCCTGTGAATAATGAGTTGCAGCGTCCAAGCACTGTCGCTGCACACTGAGGGCTGTGACTTCTCCCCATTTACCGCTATCGTTTGCAATCTAACACTGCACGGGTTAAATCAACTTCCTGCATTACCATGGCCAGCTCCGTCTGTGCCTCAGACGTGGCTCTGAGCCAGTAGACTGGTGTGGTGCCACAAAGCTGAACAATTTATTCTAGAGTGGCAAATTCCACCATGAAATGCATTAATTCCACTCAAAAATAGCAATATAAACAAACAAACACAAACACTCATACGTTTATGGCATGTTATCCACCTATGGAGCTTCTACAAATGGTACTGATCTATTTCAGCATCACAGACACACTTCATTTCTCCCCATCTCTCTCTCTCTCTGCGTGATGTGCCCCACCCCCTGCCTCACTGTTCAAGGCCCATTCTGAGTTGAGACAAATTGTTTGAAATGAACAAAAGTCCCCTGGTTGCTCTTTCTCTCTGTGTAAACACCATGAAACTAAATCAGGTTGTCCTCCCTTTAATCTCATTCGGTAGATGTGTGAGAAATGCTGAAACAGCAATACTGCAGTGGGATGACGGGGATACAGCAGCACATTTTTGACATGCAAGCAGAGGAATGACATCAAGAAATAAATGACAGAGGGGGAGTCTTGGCATGGAGCACAGGAGGAATGGTTTGTACTGTATATCAAAATCTCATTCTGTGAGATTGTGAATGGAATGATTAGGAAGGACCACGACAGAATATGAAGGTAAAGATTGTAAAAAATGACAGACTGGGGTGTTAGGATGTGTGCAGAGTCTGTTTATTAGGGCATCTCCAGTAATCATGACCATAAGTCCATAGTGGAGGCCAGGGAACATGTATCTCCATTCTAGGCATCTCCACAATAAGGAAACTGTAAACAGGGAGGTGATACTGAGAACCCATTAGAAGCAGGTAAGATGAAAAAGCAGATAAATGACAAATAAATTACATGACACTGCTCCCTATAGTGCTACTGAAATTCCAGTATTTAATTTAAACAGTGAAGAAATATAGACTTATACAATCCTATGTAATATTCATTTTTTTTTTTTTTTATCAAAATGGTCTTCACCTACGGATTATCAGACATTTAGCATTTTTCAGCATCAGGAAAATTAAATGTACTAAAAAAGGCTAAATACAATATCTTTTTCACACTTTATTATATTAATCATTACTTTCACAATCAAATCAACCAGTATGCTTCTCACTGTCAATCCCACAAATGAGTCCATGCATTCTGCTCCACATTTCAGCTTCAGAGTTCTAGGGATAATGTTCCCGTTGTCCATTTCAAGTCCTCAATCTGTCTAAACCTGATTTCAGATGCCATAGTATTTTCTTCTAACGATGAAAGGACGATCAGAAAGGAGTGTATGAACTAAGACTGCGGCTTGATTTTCACTCAGTTATGAAATATTTAAATGCTGTTACGGTCTGCAAAGGTTTAAGTTCAGCAACAGTGTTTGGGTAGTTGCTTGTGAATGTTAGTGTCTTTCTGAAAGGAAACATAATGTCAGTGAGAGCTTAAGGATCAGCTTTCGTCAGGAGTACAAAACTGGTTGAGTTTAGGACTGGAAGAATAGAAGAGTAGCATTAGGGTGTGTACACTAAGAGATAGACAATAGAAACATTAATATAGATGATATGTTTAGTGCTGGAGGCTTTTGTGTAACTTATTTACATTTACCACAATATAACTTTAGTACCACGCTCTTATTTTGGCTACCAAAGGTTAAATGGGAATTTCTATCCAGTCCCATTCCCATTGTCTGCTTCTTCTGTCATCCACAGCATCCACCGGAAGACAACCGTTCCACAATGGTCTTACTTCACTACTGTTCCGTTGGCTCGATTGATGGTGCTGTCAGTGCAGACTGCTGTGTTGGACACATTCATGGCTGTAACTTTCCTCTGTTCAAGGTCTTTTAGCTCTGGCCGTGGGGCAACACCCAGGGTGAGTGTCGCCCAATTATGCTCTCCTACCCCATATATTCCACCACTGGCAAACCTCCATAAATACACAGGCACACACACACACACACCTCTCCACTTCCTCTACACACTTATAAACAAAGTCCACACATTTCACACGTCCACACTATGTGCTGGGATATTTCTGCCTCTACACTGATTATGGCTTCCCGGTGAAAGCCAATCATGGTTGGTAATGGGTGCCATAAGTGATTTTGTGCTAGAGATTGGATTACAGTAATGTATCTGACTTAAGTGCACATACTGAGTGAAGCGCAAATACACACATGCAGAGAACGGCCAAGTATAGCCCCCGACCATCTGCCTGCAACAGCTGGGTGAAGCTGAAAGGGACAGTCTTGGCCATTGGTTGTATGTAACGTTCAGTTTTAATCTATGCATTGGAATAATCTGAAAATGAAGATTAAGTCCACGTGGCATCTTGGTATAAGTTCCAAATGACTACCTATAGCACTGAGGTGTGAGATGTTATAAGCGGAGATTTGTACTGGCAGCTGTGAACCATGTGAAGCTCACTGATCAGAGTTTATCTCTCCGGTGGTAACTCATTAGCCTGTTTGGATTTGTCAACACAAACTGGGATGTGGAAGGCGCCTCTCCAAAAACAGCCAGAGCAGAGTAATCAAACCCTGCACCCCTTTCACCCCCATTTCCCCTCGCAGCAGTAGATGTCAGAGATCCAGAACACCAGCTCTAAGCTTAATGAAGAGGATGCAATCGGCTCATCTCAAAACCACACATTCACTCCACTTCAACAAAAATAAAAAAAGAGCCCTAGTCACTTTCTATATTTAGAGGCTACCATCATTTCAGGCTACAGCACTGCACTGCCCCTTTGCATAAAGAGCTAGGCAATGATATCTATTCAGGCAGCCTTTCTCATAATGTGTGGAGTCAGTTGTCCCTAAGGGTTCATTTGAATGAGAGTTTCCTATTATTCGCCTGTTGCGCTGAATGCTGAAAACATGGCGTTAAACTTTTATTTTCAAAGCTAAAGGAAAACCATAGGCAAACAAGCACTAAATCTTAAGAAGACACGGGATAAACTACGCCAATGCGGTTACAGCCGTGTGCAAATATGATTTAAAAAAGCCACTTCTGAGAAGAATTATTAATGCATTAATACAGAGCGAATGATAGAGAATGCCTGAGAGAGAATCAAAAGAGGGGAGAGCGAGGGGGGAGGCCGAGAAGGAAGAGAGGAAGAATAGCAGTGCAGGCATGAATTATTGAATGTAGGGGAGCAGTGATATAATACACTCGGATTTTCAGGCCAGAAAAGGGTTGGGAAGCAGCAGAAAAGATGAGTTGTCACCGAGAGACTTCTGTGGCAAAACTCATCACAAGAGGGATAAATGGTCTAAAATGGCTCAGGAGGCCTTCACATAGCTGCCCCTGCACTCATCCTGTCATCGCTAACCAGCTCAGTTCCGTAGGTCTCACCACTCAACACACACCACCTAGGGGACACACCAAAGCAGGATTTCTGGATTAGTGAGACAACTCAGGGCTAATATTAGGATAAACATAACTACTTCAACGTTTGACTGGAGTACAAAAAAAAAAAATACAGAGAGCAGAACTTAAACAAAAAGCCAAACTGCCCCTGTAAATACCCATTCTCTGTCCTGATGCTGCTATACATGCACAAATATCTCTTGCTGCCTTTTGCAGTCTTTTCTTGCTGCTAAAGTGCAGGATACATCCAAGTTAGCATTGTAGCAGTCGATTGCACTAAATGCTGTCTTGTTCTGTTTTGTTTCTCGTGTTTCCTGCACTGTCTGGCTAATTGCTCTCTTTGTAATTGTCCTGCCCACACCTGTACTCTTGTGTTGTCCTGCTTCTTTTGTTGCACCGAGGTCATGTAGGCATGTTAATTTCACTGTGTAGTGTGTGTATATGTTTGAAATGACAATAAATCTTGACTTGACTAGCTTTAAACGATTCAAACATAGTATGCTAACTGTTAAAGTTTCCCAACCTACCATTCACCTCTCAGTACATACTGCCCATATATGGAAATTAAGCTGCAAAATTAGCTCATTTTGAAGTCACTCTCTTCAGGATTTCACAAAACAATGCATACAACAGTAGTTCAGCCAAGACCATTTACCCTGAAGATATAGTCAGAATAGAGCTTATTTGCATGTCTTAAAAATAAAGTAATTAAATCAGCCTGTTTAAGTTTAATGAATGTAGAGATGTTGGAAAACAGCCTTGGTTTGACTGTGTACTGTTTTTCTTCCCAAAATAAAAATATATCTAATTTACATTCTTTAACATGCCATTATTTGCTGCACAGTACATGTGTGATGGACTTCACTTATCACAGCACCATGTGATAATAACAGATGTTATGATAGCAGCAGTAGAGAGAATCTGTATAAATATATTTTCAAGCTCACTGTAGTGGACTATAACATATACAAAACAGTATGTTTGTACCTAGCCTGAATACGAGATCTAGACACATTAAAATGCTGCTATAGTTTACTTAGTATACTTGGCATTGTCAACATTCTGTTGCAATTAATGATTGATTTCTCAGGTACACATCACATACAGAAGCAAAGGCAACATAGCATTATTAATAACAATAATGAAACACATTACTGCCATATGTGTGATTAAGTCTTTATTAATGGTCCTTCACTCTTTGGTTTCATTTGAATCAGTCTTACTCAAGCCTTTCATCAGTGGTCAGTTTCTCATCACTGATGACTACTGTTGATAGGATATTCCTGATTAAGAATCAGACTATGAAGTATTAATGTAAACAATGACAAACTAAAAGAATTGGTTTGTGAATATACACTGCACTGTAAACAGGGAGGTGATACTGAGAACCCATTAGAAGCAGGTAAGATGAAAAAGCAGATAAATGACAAATAAATGACATGACACTGCTCCCTATAGTGCTACTGAAATTCCAGTATTCAATTTAAACACTCATGAAAGACCAGAGCTCCGCATAAACCTTTTAGGCATCATTAGGTAGGTCCATGTGTTTTTGTCTAATTATTTTCAGGTAAAGCACATTCAAATACATATTTATGTTTAATTATTAACAATTTATAAATGATAAATAATTAATAAACGTTTCCCCTTTTTGACCCTCATTGACCTGCCTACGTGTGTTTTCTGTGTATGTGGCACCTAGGGTCCAGGAGGACGATGTTTCATCTCACTGTGTACTTCATATTAATGGCTGGGATGATAATAAAGCTCTGCTACTTCACTTTACGTCACTTAACTAATATACGGTCATTTTTCTGGTCCTTTTTCCAGGGTAAAAGAAGGGTTCCGGTTCTAGATAAGGTATCAGCAGGCTCCAGGACCAGAAAAACGATAGGACTTTAAAAGCTCCAGCGACACTGCAGTGCAGGATGCAAACATACCAGCACATCACACATCACCATGCCACCATAAGGTTAAACTTTCTACTCTGCTGACCCATGTAAAAGCTAGTGTTGGTTGTAAGGTCTTATATTTCCCACTGAAGGACAGTAGTGTAGCTCATAAACTGTGACAACAGAGAGGCTGCAGTCCGTAACCGTCTGTATACAAATCAAAAGGCTTTGTCCCTGATTAAATGTCCATGACTCAATGTCTAAAGTAGGTGCCTAATAAACTGGCAACTCAGTGTGTGAGCAGCCAAAATACCCTCTGGCCTGTAAAAGATTCTTTGTTTTTCTATCCTCCTTCTCTCTGTTCTCTTCATTTCTCTGTCTCCCTTAGATACACATGAATATATTAGGGCATATAAAGCAGAAGTGATGTGGCTGGTGGAAGAGAACAGCATTTGCCCTTAATCAGTGCAACAGCCTGGGAAATGCTCCAAGACTGGAGACATAAGTTTAGAAAGTGCCTGTTTAGTTTCGCAGACTGTGAGGGATGCTGGGGAGCAAATAGGGTAAATGGCAGGACAACTATTAGCGCGCCAGCAGACGGCACATGCTCATCACTCAACAGTCCTCAGTCAAAGTGTCAGGCTGACCTGAGGAGTGCGCTACATGCATTGCAAATGCACAAGAAAATTACATTTGCTGTCAACATTCATGGGTAGGTGTCTTTCACGTGCAGCACTCTGAAACAAGCACACCTTGGTCGTAAAATGCCATTGTTTCCTAGTTACTTGTCATTAGAGAGCAAGAAGAGCGACTATCCCTTAAATTGAAGTCAGGTAAAGCATGTCAAGTAAGATAAACCCCAAAAGTTTGGTTTAATCACAATTCTTTCAGTCTCCCATAATTCACTTCTGCCTGTCGACAAAGGCACTTTAATGAGGAAAACATTTATGATCTATGTGAAAATTTGAAAGCTTAGACCAGGTCCAAAAAATGAAACCCGCCCCAAACCCGAGCACTTTGTATCTGAGCCCAGCGTGGCCGGAAACATTAACTGTAATTTTCATCCCGAGACCGATTTAAACCCGACAATTTTTTTATACATAGGCCATTATAACACACTTTCTCATTCTAAACTGACGCTCCGAGTGCTCAGAGCCACTCAAATGCTTGATCACTGCCCAGCCCATCCTGACCCGAGGATAGGCCCGGTTCACGCAAAGAATCTAAACTCTAAAAACTTATAGTAGATATTTCAAGGCATATTTTACTGTCAGTCTAGCACTTCTAGAATGACTCCATCAAGACTCTTGCCACAGAGCTGCCACTGTTTACCTTTTGACACAAACCCACAGTTTAGGCTTATATTTACAACCAGTCACATTTCTATGACTTCAGAAGACCTAGAGTGATGTTTTTCCTCAGGAAACTGGTCCTAAACACTGTAAATCATAAAGTGATTTAGTGGTGACACTGCTGGTGGTTGATCTGATGCAGTGGGACTTCAGTGAGTGAAGGCTAAACCAAGGGCAACGTTTACATATCTATAGCTTGATAGCATATAGGAAAAGATATAAATGGATAAAATTTCATTGGCCATTTAACCCTTTCAAACAATTACGTATCTTCTGTATATTCATGTGTTTGTGTTTAGTCCTCGCTAGCCATAAGGGCCCCCTCTCTGGTCAAATGAAGGATAAAGAAAAAATGAAAGATAATGAGTGTTGCAGCATTAGTGTCACTGGTATTAACATCATCCATAATAAAAGGGCTATGTGCTATGATGATGAAGTGCCAGCATTAAGGGTGGGGGATTAATTTTGTCTTTGACTGCAAAACACAGAGTAGCCATTGCAATTACAGCTCAAAGGGATGCAGTGATTCGGAGCAAGTTGGTCCCGATAAGCAGTGTGTGCACAAATAAATCTACGTTAAGCAGAGCATTCCACTATTGATTTTTAATTACACATCTGTTCCCAGAAGGAGAAAGAGACAGTGCTGAAGCAGCCCAGCTTCATTCATTTCTCTCCCCACAAACATTTTGCTCACAATTTCCTTTCTTCCTTTTACCTCTCCTTTCTTATTTCTTTCTGTTCTCCCCCTCTACCTTTCATTCACCTTTCTTTGGACATGTTTGTCCTTCTTTTATCTTCCTCAGTGCTCACCCCACCGTCTCCCTCTTTATCCCGCTTTGCTTAAGCTTGAGGCCTTGTAGAAGCACAGATTAATTATTCAAATGTTGACTTCATTGCCTGAGTGTGGATTTGCAGTGGAGACTGCTGGGTTTCTTTCTTTTTTTTTTAGCTTTCTCCTCATTTGACTCCTTCAAAAGTCATTTAGCCTGTGAGGCTGCCGGCAATTTTATTATTTGAATATCAATTAATTTTAGCAGGGACATGTTGACCTGGCGGTGAGAAATTTCCTTTCTACCTGGTTGTCTCTCTCTCTCTTGCCAAATATACGTAAATATTGCAGTGCAGCATCAAAAATAAAACAGAAGAACATTTAAAGGAGAATACTAAAATTTGAAATCTGCATTGTCTATGCATTACACTCTCTTCTGCAGGGGCTCTCATTGGCCATATTTTGAAGCAATCACATAAATCTGATCAGGTCTGGGTTGGTTGTTGCTAGTATGATGATTTTGAGGTAGGTAAAAAAAGGTGTAGTGTATATATATCATGCAAAGAAGTAAATACAGTATTTTTTTACATTTGCTTTCATGAGCAACAACAGCTTAGAAGGTTTGGTTCGTGATTACCATGATTACCTGAACCAATTAAACTTTAACCCACACACTCTCCTGTTACAGAGAGATGCAAATGAAACAAAGGTGGGGCAGCTTGCTGCTGCTTTTTGTTCTGATAAAGTAAGGAAGAAACAGGTAAAACACATTTGCTGGGGGTCAGGGGTCCCTCTTAAGACTTGCTGCTTCTGGGTAATCCCAAGTGGTTTACTGTGTCAAATACTTGTATAACTTGTCGTGTATCTAAGTTGAGTGGGCTGATGTTGCCAAGTCAATGAAGCCACACCATTCTGTACTGTATGTAATTTGAGCTATGCATAATCAAATCATTCTATCAAACAAAATCTTGAATTTAGATTGGAAAGTCGTATTGAAACAAAAAATATTAAACCTACAGGTGTGTCCCTAATATGTATCATGTAAAGGTCAGGCGTAAGGGGATATAATTCCATTTATTCATGGTGCACATTGGAGGCACTCAGCACAGCTTAACAAGAGCCACACAGCCACTCCGGTGAGAATGGCTGGGCGGTGCTGATGAAGGGGCTAATATCTTGCGTGCTTTGCGACAGGCACTGGGGTTCTCGCTTACATCTTCATTAAAGAGCGACTGACCCCTCCACCACCACCCCGACTCACCGCCGCAATATGACAAGTGCTTTCATTAAAGGAGTTAATTGAATATGCTTCTTCCCAGCTCTTAATGAGTTTGCCTGCCTCAAGAAGCCCACATTAGCTGGCCTCCTATACTCATCTCTGTCTCCTTGCCGTCTGTGTATTGGCTTATTGACAGTGTGCAACTGCTTTGTGCTACATAAACAAAACAATACACAACATTAAGCAGGATAAATGGACACTTAAGGTAAATGAGGGTATGAAAAGTTTTCCTGGGCATCGATACCCAACTAAATGTTATAGCACTTTTCCTCCTTCTCTAGGTGCTGCAGATGTATCGTATTAGCAAGCTAATTCCGGTAGTCGCCATCACTTAGCACTTTGATATTGTCCACATGGTTTAATTCAGACCTCCTTGGCTCACTTTGTCATCCATGTAATTAAGCTTTTTTAAACCATGCATCCAGTGTTTGTCTTGTAGCAAACTTTTCTAATAAGGCTTCAGTTTAATGCTCCTAAGCCACTTCTATCAGTGTTGGGCTTATGGAATTCCTCCAAGACCTTGATGTTCCTCTGTGAGCAATCAGATTGAGATAAACCTACAACCATGCAGTAACGTACAGTGTATCTCTATACAGATATAAGATATAAATTGCTGGGCTGATTAACATGGTTCACTACCATTCACATGGCACATTATTGCACTTGAATGAATGGAACACTTTTCTTTGGCTTCTCAGAGCATTTCATCTTCAGTCAAAATGCCATGTTTTCTGCATGATCTTTGGGTAGAGCCTACCCCATTTCTTATTAAAGCTCTGGTCATTTGATACGCTATGAGAAAACAACATGGTAGGGATAATTCCAGTGATGCAATACAGTCAGACGCCACACTAAAATAAAAAGACTTTCCTTCCATGCTGCCCACTGGCAAGGTAAGAAATTCCACACAAGTGTTTCATTCAAAGTGTCAAATTACTGCTGAGCTTTTAGAACTAATAGAAAATAATGCAGCCTTCTGTCCTCCAAATGACTGAGGCACACCGCTGTCAGCCCACCAGCCCAAACCTCAATCATCCCACGACATTTCCTACAGGTGTCTTATTACCCAGAAACCAAATCAATTAGGCATCATTATCACTTTTTGCTTAAAGAGACGCTTCACTGCACTTCTGGAGGTGCGCACATAATTCATTAAAAGCATTTCACACTTCGTCTCTCTCTGAGGAGGGGGAAAAAACAGATGGATGAGAAAACTGAGAAAATAACAAATCTCATGAAGGCAAAGGGGATGAAGCATGCCACACTTAAATGTCACCGAGGTAAACAATATGGCAATCGACAAGCCTGCTCTAGTCCCTGATTACTGAATAACATGCATTCTTTAGCCAACCGCTCCTACCTCTTACCCTGGCTGGCTGGTGAAGAGGTCATGTTTGTGGCTGAAATGCAAATTTAATTACAAAGTCTCATTGCTCAACCTGTAATATCCATTCTCATCTTGAGAAGCAGCATGGCCATTAAAGCCATTGGCTACTAGGAGTCTTGCAATGGAACCAGTGGTTTGTGCTTGATTGCCTCCAGAATCAGCAGCAAAACATTGCTGCAACTGTTGATGAGTTTTCTATGAATCAATAATCCATAACAATAAGAGTGATTGGCCAGCCTTCTGCATACTCACATACAGCATCAGGCTTGGAGGATGGGGAGGGAAAAAATAAAGTATCTCCTCAATTTATACGACACTGTTGACTTTACTGCAACCGATAAGTGGGGAGATCTCCATCAAGCAGGGAAGGAATAAATCACTGTATGGGAGAAACGTAGGCAAGGATGGAGGAAGGTATGGAGAGATGATTTATGAGTCCAAACCATTGGGGGGGTTTGTAGCTTTCAATTCCCAGCATGTGGCTTTCTCTCAGTTTACACTACCAGTCCCATACATACAGCAAGCAATGCTCTATGTTTGTACCATGTATCATGAGCTACAGTGAACCAGCCAAAAGACCGACTCCAGCACATTATTTAGCCTTTGACCCACTGATCTTATCTCTACCATCTCGACTGTGAAAAAGTAGTTTGTCTCAGCGTGCAGACACACATACACACACACACAGTCACGCACACACACACACACACACAAAAGAATGCAACCAGTAATCACCAGATGTACCTGCCTGCTCATAATCGCCTTATTCCCTTCTAACAGAGGCCTGAGCATTCACCCAGCAATCAATAACTTTAAAGGAGGGTATTATCTCATGAGCTACAGCCTAGACTGTAGCCAACAGCCACCTGGCCTTTTGTATACCAGCTATACCAGCTCTAAAAAGCCATCAAAAACAGTTGGAGTTATTGAGTTATATTCACATATTCTATAACATGGCCCACAATTGTCCAGTACCTTATATTTTCTCCTTACGTATTACTTCTGACTTTTGTGTGGGCTTATGCACTGAAAACACTCATTATCCATGTTTACTTGGCCATTTCCTTTTTTAATCTTTTAAAGTTAAAAAGGATGTTTTGGTACATGAAAATGACCTCTGCGCTGATTAGCTGACCAGTAATGTGACTCATTCAAAAAGGCGGACAAGGCTGGTTCACTCTCTACTGTGAATGGTCAGGGTCACTTTTTGTAGGGTGAAAAGGCTAATAAATTTAATCACATATGATGACATCATGAAAACATGATGTCTATTTTGAATTATGTAAAAATTGTTTGCATTCTACATCAAAATCTTTTATTTACAAATGCATTTTTATGTAGACTCAGAGGTGCAAAGCCCTGGATTTTTAAGGACCACGTTTTGTAATATCCTTCCTCAAATACACCCACTAACCTGCCAAATACAAGAAAAGATGAAGTTGGTTATGAGCAGAGAAATCACCAAACTCTGCAGGAGGAAGGACCTCCAGTACCTGAACATCGCTGCTTTACTTGTAAATGAAAGGTATAAAACAAGGCACCAGGTTTTATGGCAAAAGTATAGTGTATGCTGGGATCATTTCCCACAACATTTGAATAATACTTTATCTGACATGTAATACAGTCATATGAATAGATCTAGTATTTCCCAGTCGTTATTTATCAACAATCATGTATGATTTTAGAAAACCCTATTATACCAGAAATACAGTTTATTTTTGTTTTTCATAGCTCAGGTTTTGGGTTCTCATATCATTGTGTTACAGCCTGAAAGCCAAAGAAAATATCTTGGCTCCTCTTGCTCTAACTCAATATATTCAACTCATGCATTAGTAATTGGATAATAGGTGAGTTCAAAACAGAAAACACTACCTGTCTGCATGACAAGGGGCAAAATACTAATATAGGAATTCAATTGCTACATACTGTGATTGTGATGACAAAATATATTATAGCAAGAGAGTAGATCATGATAAAGTAGCTACAATTAGGCATCATATAAATACCGGAAACTCCAGTTGTCTAACCCTTTGTAATATTAGTCGCAAATTGAATTAAGGACTAAAAATCAAACAAACCAGGGAACACACACACCATTTTTATGATAAGCTGTGGAGGTGCTTGGATTTATAAACACTAAAAGTGATAGCAACATCAAATATAGCACGGAATCACCGTGTAACAGTGCAAAGTAAAAATGAAAAAGACAATATAGGGGAGAGTACAATGAAATAATGACAATGTACGGTACAAATATTTGCTAAAACAGCAACTTATTGGACAAAAATGTAATGGCAGTATTTACTTTCTTGATAGTAACTTATCATAGCTCTCATTGGCTGAAATACTCTTTCTAGGTTTTACTGCTCATTTTGATCTAACTGGAAATTATTTCATGGAATTTCTAGTCCACAGAATGTCTTTCAGGAGCTGTGTGTTACATCAGCCATGCTAGGTGTTATCAGAGCTAGAACTTTGGAGTAAGCTCTAAACAAAATGTGAAGAGAAGAGAGAGGTGGACTGGGAGGAAGAGAGGAGGATGACAGAGTATGATTTAATGGGATTGGATGGTCTGGGTCCAAGCTATGCCCCTGTGTACAGTTCTGTAAAAGCTGGCTGAGGAGCAGCTATATATCACCAAGGGACTCAACCCTGGGGTTAAACGAATAAATAAGAGCAATTAAACAGAGTGGCCACTACACCTCACCTGGCTCTATATCACCTACCCAGCCCTACCTCATTCTCCAGTTTACTTACACTCACACACACACACACACACACACACAGACACACACACACACACACACACACACACACACAGAGGTAGAGGGAGGTTTATTGGGAAATATTTCTATCATAAAAAGCACTCAGAACATATTATGTCTACAAGAAGTGCATGCCACATTTGATATCAAAGTAAGATAACCTGATGAACCCAATCACTGGCAGCATATCAGAGTGCATCAACAAAGATGCTGGAAATGGGGGCTTGGAGCATGTGCAATTCATGGGGTGCCAGACAAAAGGTGCAACGATACCATCTTAAAAGTGAAAAAATAAAAGTACAGTCTGCATACAACTTTAAGCATTATTTTAGCTGACAATTGGAATTGGACAACACTGTATTATATTGACATTTTCCCAATATTAAGTCAGCCACCCAAACATAAAAATCAAAATTCAACAATTATACCAACTCTAAAAGCAACAATAATAAACAAGACTATGAACTATAAAGGATGAACAATAAAATATAAGCAGTTGCACTGGGGTTCACGATAAGAGTAACAAAATCACAGTGGTCGAATGGTCTTCACATTTTAAGTGGTCTCAAACATTAATTTCCTTTTTATCCAATGTAGAGAATCATCTTTATAGTTTTTTTTTAGCATTATGTGACACGTTTTCTGCATTTTGATTGCGGGGATTTGAGACAGATTTTTAAATGGTCATACTGTTTGCATATTTTTATTTCATTACTTAACATCCGTAGGCCATGCAATAACCAAGCTATAATTACATGAGCTTAATATAAGCCAGTTCAGACAGAGGCTATGATTTAAACATGCTGAATATGCACACGAAAGAAAGGTTATTTTTAATTCTCAGAAGTTTGAAATATTATGTATACTATACAGTAGTATTAGAACACACAGAATGAATTACAGAATTTCATTGGCCCTTTTCTTCCAAGCTCTGGTTGGATGAATTCAGCGTGGCAGGTCTTGACTGACCCGCACAGTGTCCTCACCTCAACTGAATTCACCACCTTTGACATGAACTGGAATGGAGATTGTAAACCAGGTCTTCTCGGCCAACATTAGTACCTGACCTCATAAATGTGGAAAGTCTTCCAAGAGGAGTGGAAGATGCTCCATATCAAAGTCTATGTATTTGCACACAATATCACTAAAGTCTAAACTGTTCCATGCAGTGTATGTTGGAGATACAGGATGGAGTAAATCCTGAATAAAACAGGCCTGCTGCGTTAACTGACAATCAAAAGCTTATTTAGCTGTAAGGTCAGATATAGGCTGGTGAAAATTGAATGAAAACGGTGCTAACCTGAGTCTCACACACTCATATGTAGCACTGCTGGCTGGCAGTAATGAGCTATGGGGTTGCTTACATTGGATCATAAGATGACAGTCTGTCACTCTGCTGTCATTATGTAAAATCCTGTTTATTTTTATTATAAATGTACTGGCCTACATATTGTGTTACATGAAGGAAACAGCTAACACAGCTTAATGTCCTACCGGGTGTTCCAGAACTGCAGTCATGGCAGTCCCTTTGAATTTAGCCGAACAGGCCGCACTCTGCAAGCCAAAAATCATAGGATCCGGGGAGCAGATTAAAAACACTGTGTCGCCTTGATAGCAACATATGTTACAATAAATTACTGCTATAAAATGAAAGAATTATGCCTAACTCGGTCGATCATCCACGGCCCATGCATAGAGAGACAATAACAAATAATAGGAGGAGAAGCCCCATATTGCTGTATTATTGCATCTCATAAGGCTAGCACTGAAGCAAAGCAAATCACCACAAAACTCTGTGAAATCACCACAAATCCAAAGGCGTGTGCATGTCAAAGGTGCTCCATTACCACAGAGCAAGCTGCCGGGGTTGTGAAACTGCAGAGTGGATGAGCATATGTATTTCAGGGTCATGACTGCGCAAGAGGTGCCAAAAGCCGCGAAACTGCAGGGGCACTTAGAGCTCCCACAGTAGGCCTTTTACCCCACAACATGGGATATCTGTGTCAATGTATATGACAGAGTACAGTACAGGGGCTTCTAGTACATTCACTCACCAAATGCCATCTAGTCTAAAAGAGAGATAAAACATTTCAGGGCCTAAAGAACAAGCTAGCCCTTTTAATGCATTAAAAATTATGGTTATGGACTTTCTCATTTATAAAAAAATAAACATGCACATATATATCCTGACAGAATCCAGGGATTAAATGGTTATTGGTTTCATGATCAATCCCTGTGGTTCCTGTTTCAAAATTCAGGTATTAAACTGTGGATGATTGCTACACTTACACGATATGGACAAAAGTTTGAGATGGCTGACAATTAGACTAACAGGTACTTTATTGAAACTGCATTCAAATACTCTAAAGATGGAGTTGGTCCCCCTTGCAGATTTAACAGTTTCCGCAAGATTTTGAAGTGTATCTGTGCCCATTCATTCTGTAGAGCATTTAGGAGGTCAGACACTAATGTTGGATGAGAAGGCCTGACTCACAAACTCCATTCCAGTTCATTACAAAGGTGTTGGATGGGGTTGAGGTTAAATGATGCCTAGCATTAAGCAAAATTTACAACAGTCACAGGCCCTGACGTTGTAGCCTGCAACATGGGTTTGTTTTGTGTCAGTGGAAATATGGTGGAATGCAGTGACAGTGCTCTGGGCACTAAAGGAAACTTGATTGAATATGGTCATCGTGTCAGAACAAGTAGAAAGAAAATAGCTGTGAAAAGGGGCAACACTTCAAATTATAGGAGTCATCTTCATGATCATCACCCTCTACTTTATAGTGAATGCAAAGTAAGTTAATGTTTAGATCGATGCATGACTTCAGAGTGGGGGAAAATGTCATGGTTGCTCACTATGGTTAAAACACATGCTGCCAGTGGCTAGCTTCAGAGCTAGCTGAATCCTTAGCTTGGAAATTCACATCTTCCTTTAGCTCATTTAGCAGCAGAAGACATGTCATGTGAATGCTAGACCAGGCAGCGTAACTTTTGCATTTAAACACGTATCTACACTTCACTTTAGAGTGTTTGTGCAGCCTGAGACAGTCTGATTGCTCTCAGACAGTAATCACTGGGAATTAAAATGAGTCCTCACTTTCCTCCATAATCCACACACTCCCTGACTCTGAGTGTGTATATATATTGTAGGTAAAAATGTATAGGTGCTTATTTAAGTCGTGCAATCGCTGGCTTTAGACAATCTATTGTTTCACAATTGATTAGCTTCCCTCTAATATATCCACTGTTGGAAAGGGACCACTATAGGACAGCCACTGACCAGATTTGGGTGAACTCACTATACTGACATGGTAGCAGGGTTACCACTCTAAGTCAAACTTAAAATTCCCTGACTTTTCCATGACTTTCCCTGACCAAAAAGCAGAATTTCCATGACCTCCCGTATGGCTTGTATAGGCGCGCTCTCCCATACTGGAAAGAAGTCTGACGGATTTACATGCTTTGCATTTTGCTCCTCTGTCATCATCACTCTGGGTGAGCCAGTCCTTAAATTCTTAATTTTCTAGACAAATATCCTGAAATGTACACTTGCCCGGCATGTTTTGTAAGTTATATCACAATATCAGATAATTTTAATTCATGTATAATAGTAGGATGACAACTACTACTACTGGTAATAATAATAATGATAAATAGTATTATGTGATTTTTGGGCATTCCCATGGTCAAAAAATGGTTAATTAGGAAAATAAGTACATGTTTACAGAGAACACATGTCTGTCCTTTTTGAACATATTTAAATTACAGATGTAAAAAATATTCAAATAAATAAATGAAAATAAATAGAAGGCATTTATGATTATAAGGGAAATTAGGCATTTAGGCTTGCTCCCTGCATAAGATGTACATTTATTTTAAATTAGAATAAAAACAAAACATGTCTGGAGGTTTTCAAACGTATGTATACCACTGTAAAATAAAATAAAAAAAGTGAACCAGCATTTTAATCAATGCTTAAAAATAAATTGTTCTAAACAATGTGAGGCAGTTTCCTTTTTGTATTGCATAGAACTTCTTTTATGGAACCATTTATGGAACCAGGTATTACTTGTTACATCCTATAATCTTTCCCTCTAATTATTTCTGCCTCCTCATTCACCCTTGATCCTGCACTTATGCACTCTATTTAAAAGCTGTTTGCTGTTTCAGACTTGCAAAGTTAACAGGCATCCTAAACCATAGCAACCACCTAAAAACTACTTAGCAAACCACAGCAACCACTTTATGACATTAGCAACCACAATGTTTTTTTTGTTTTTTTCTTTACTAAATGAACCATACCGGTCAATTTTTGGACCGGTACTTAATGCCACATAATGGTTTAAGTTTCCACAATAAATTTAGGCTCCACTAACTGACTGTGAGTTTGTTTGAATTGGTTCTGTTTGGGTTTCTAATAAAGGTTTTCTAATAAAGATGCACAAAAACCTGGAGAAGTGTGTAAAAACCGAATATGCTCGTACCAGCAAGATTGTCACTGCTGCACTGACTATGTTTAGATTTGTGTGTGTGTGTGTGTGTGTGTGTGTGTGTGTGTGTGTGTCTGTGTGTGTCTGTCTGTGTGTGTATGTAAAACAAATAAACAAACCCATAAACCCACTCCCCCTCATGTCTGGTTGAATAAACAGCTTCATATACATACTGTATAAACAACCAAATCCACTGCAGATACCTCCTCTCTGCCACCATCACCACAGACCCTTACCGCCACACATACTTACACCCTTACCTTTCCCTACTGTCAGAAAATTCAGCTATCATTCAGCTATCACTATCCTTGGATAGCTATATTAAGTACCTGTCTACTATTTGCGACGAGCTGTACATTGTCGGGGGAACATCGTCACCATATTTTTAGAACATATTATAGAGAAATCTGATACAATAAGTATCAGTGATTCAATCATACTGTTAAATCACCTCTGTTCATAGATAGGAAGAGACCTTTCTAATGGAGCAATTTGCTGATACAAGACTTTGTAAGAAAGTGGAATCCTATGGAGGTGCTACTGTAGATAAACAGAAGATATAATGTTCTGCCGTTCACTCTAAGTACAGGGCCAGGCAAAAAAAACAGTTTATGTACCTCTAGGTCTTTGAACAATGATGTTTATTGTATATATTGTCGTTTTATTGTGTCTAGGTTTTATTATGTCTAGGTTTTATTGTGTCTACAGGCAACAAAAAAAAACTAAATCTGAATCAACCATCTTTTACAGGGGCTGAGAGATATTTCCATGGAGTTTGTGAGTGTGAAGCTCCTTAATGCAACATTACATGCTTATACTGAACGGTAGCAGATTATGACAGGGCACAAAAATAAATGTGGGGCGAAGGGAAGGGTGAAGCCAGCAACATGGCAGCCCACAATGAGTCATGAGCCATGTTTCCTGGCATAAGAGGAAAATATCTTTCTAGGAAACATGCATAGGTACCAACACCTGGAGGGTACTGGGTTGTTTTTCTTCTCTAAATACTTGAGAAATGGCACGATAATTAAACTGCACTTAAATCCGCCAGGACACTAAAATTGCATTTAAACAATTTAAGGCGATACCAGTGGGAATCAGGTGCTGTTTTCATTGTGCATTTATGTGACTCATAGTCATTTTCCCCCTATATTCATAGCCTGTCAAGTTGGTCTTCCAATACAGGGTGGAACATGGCTAACGGCACAAGGTTTAGTGGATTTCAGTTTGTTTTTTATGTTCGAAATGGAACGTTATCTCCACTTGATAAGCACTCTGTCATTTAAATGAATTCAGAGCATGTGTTTCAAGGACACACACATCTAATTTAGTCAATTTCCCGACTTTCCATCCATTATCTAAACAGCTTATCTAAACCAGGGTCACGTGGGTGTGCTGGAACTTATCCCAGCAGCCATGGGGAGAAAGGCTAATACACAGAAACACCCTGTAAAGTTTGGCAATCTATCATAGGGCAGACATGCAGAAAAAAACATTCACATAGAGTCACAACAATTTAGCATCCTCAATTCACCTTACATATACGTCTTTGGACTGTGGGAGGAAACCGGAGGCCCCAGCAGCAACCCACAAAGAGAGGGGTAGAACATGCCCAACAACAGAAACGACCCTCAACACCTCAGCTAGGATTTAAACCTTACTGTTAGGGAACAATGTCCATGTCACCCTTCCTACCACTCATGACTGGTGCAAATAAAAATGTAAAGCAAGCACATTATTTGTAATTTGCAGGCATTTGTTGGTAAATTATAGCAGAAATCAATGGAAGTTCAATTAAATTGAGTTTTCTATCCAAGTGGTTGTTGTAGCTGCCTTCAGAGCTTGCAATCCCCCTTTTAGAAAAGATAGAGAATGATGCGGGAGACAAAGCTGCAGCTGACTAAAATGATTCTGTTTATAAGAGTAAATGTGCAAAGCACGCACACTGGTGAAAAAAGGCTTACTTCATGTAACTCATACAGATACCTGTAGAAACATGCCCAGAAATACGAGGACCAGTTAACCCATCTGTCTCTTTTAAAGTGATACAATAGAGTTGAAAAAAAAAGTGACAAATGACTTGAAAGAACATTTTAATTCCAAATTGTTTATGTGAGTGACAGTCAAGTTAAAATAGCAGTACATTCTAAGAATAAACTGCCATGTATTTCCACTTCCTGACTATACTCAGCAGGACATCACACATTGTCACAATAACTATATAGACAGGATGAAGATGGTGTGTTCTATAGTGTGGGGAAATGTTTTCACTCCCCCTGTTGAATAGTGTTGGTGTTTCTTAAGTGAGAAAAAAAGAAGCTCTGAGCTACATTTGCATGCATTCAGAAATCTGCAGAAAAATCACATGAGCCAAGGCTTGCTGATTGACTGCACAGAGCAAGTGTGTGCTAATCCCATGGTGCCCTTGGTGCAATGCCAGTCACAGCACTGGGAGAAAGGTGAACAAAAAAAATCGAACAAAGCAAACCTGGATGCTTAAATGAAAAACATGCAGATGAAAAAATATGCTCTCTGCAGAAATGCACTGCCTCATACAATGCTTGCAGGGCAGTATAGGAATTTACATACCCTATACAGCATTATTTTTCATGGCAATGTATAAGCCACAACAGATAAAAGCACTAGAAATCATTCACATTTGCTACAGTAAGGAAAATAAGCAAGTTCTCCTACTTAGAAAGCATCCGTGCAATACAAATACATTTTTTACAAATCAGTGTAGTTTCCTGAATTTACATTCTGTTTCTCACAGGCGGAACACACTTACGATGTGAATTTCAGACCCCTCCATGATTTCTAAGTGGGAGAACTTGCAAAGTTGCAGGGTGTTCAAATAATGATTAAAGTGTTATTTTTGTGGCATTGCTTCCTAGCTGTGTGAATGTAAAACATCAGTAAACCATTTGATTTTGAGTTCTGAGATGGAACCCGTTTGGAAAGTAATGGTGACAGGAACAGGACTTCTTACCGGGTTCGTAGGTTTCCGGGACTTGGCTGTCCATCATAGACAGACAGAATGTCAAAATCCTCTTCTAAAGCAAAGCCTTGGAATACCAGCTGTATCCGGTTGTGTTCTTGTGCCACAATCACCCATGTGCAGTTGGCGTAGTTTGGGTATCCATAAGGGTATCCAGGACTTTCTATTGTCCCATTCGGACTATATAGTGTGTAACTGCAGTTTTGACCTGAAAGAGAAAGAAAGAAAGAAGAGAATCAAGGTTTTGGATGTGCCACATTATTTAACTGAAGCAGCACAGGTCTACATCATATTTTATTCTGGTTTATATCAGCCATTTTTCCACAGAAAAGGAGAGCATTAAGGATAAGTGGTGGGGGTATACAAAACACAAGACCACCTACAGACACCCACTAACCAGGCCTAATAACATTCATCATCATTGCTTTCATATAAAAGTCATCACAGGCCACTAATTTTTATTTAAAAGAATCAGTGAGAAATCATTAGACAGTCAATTTAATGAGCTTAAGTGTTTGAGATGCTCTTATTGTCAAATGCCTGCGTCTGGGTGGTCAATAAGCTGTTCCCAGGGTAACGCAATGGAGAAAGCGGGTGGGATGGTCTGAGGGGGTGATGCCATCCTTGGTTATTAATGCCAGTAATTTTAATAGCTTCCTATTGCCCACAGCGCTGACTTCCCTCCTCGGCATTAATTGCTCTTCTCTTTAGGGCGCTTGTCAATGGCCATTCGCAAAATATCGTTCTCGAGGAGAAATTTTAATAACGGTGTGTGCCTCAATCCATTAGGGGGGAGCCTCACTTAAATTACTTGTTCTATACAGATCTGGACTCCCACTTTTAATTAATTGTCATTTAATCCCATGATGTGCTGTGTTTTCCTCCCTTTACATTTTTTTTTCTCTTTTGTAGGGCAGAAGTCTCACTGTATTTATTTCATTACTGCCCCTAGACTGCTTACATTAATAGGACCTTTTAATAGAATAAATGTACTGATAAGAATGTAGTACAGTGGCATAACAGAGACTAACGTAATGCCAGTTTGCTATGAATAATAAACAATTAATTTGCACAAAAGTTGCACAATGCAGTGATATCTGACAGTTTGACGGCACCACTTTGAAACACCAATGCTTGATTCTGTCAGTTGCTGCAAACATACTGAAACAAGCAAGCGGCAACATAGAGAGGCTAACACCCAGTTCATTTACTAAAGTTATGAAGTAATTAATGAGTAAAGTACGTGCGTAACAGAGTCCTTCAATTCCCAAAGATAATTAGCATTGAAATAAGCTTCTTAGTCTGAAATTACACTAATTCATGGTAATTAGTGTAATAAACACAAAAGGAATTATACCTTTTCAATACCAAGAAGGCAACCTGGCATCAATAACTAAACAGCTCTGACAAACTTGTGGACAATAGGACCATTGAGGGTCCCCTAAAGTCTGAGAACAAAGACACCACCTTAATCTTCATTGCTCCAGAATCTGAAAGTGGCCTTTTCATTGAAATAGGGTTTTAAAGGCAACCCACAATGTGAGGTGAATAAAATTAAATAATTTAAAAACAGGATCTGGAATACTAAAAGCTTTCATAATATAATTACACCTTTTGTTCACCTCTTAAATGGATCTGAATTTCAATAGAGGTTGATTAAAAAGGAATTATGAATACATAATGTGAGGACATCTGTGGCCAACAAACCCCATATCCTAGACTAACTGGCAAACAAATGGAAGAAAAAAGTATTTGCATGTCACAAGCTTGTCTCTGTGCTAAGGTTTGGAATATTATCCAAGAGAGATTATTCTCCATCCTTAGAAAATGAAGTTTTGGCGGGATGACACATTCAAACATTCCTGAAAAAAAAAAAAAAACAAATCATTGGCGCATTTAGAGCAATTAGGCCTGTGCCTGGTTTCAATAAAGTGACAGTGTGGGAGAAATGTGGAGATGCATCTCTTTGTCAGTTATACATTCACATTGTGCAAGTTACTGTTCAGAACTAAAGTCGCAGCAGGACTGGGATTCCGACTTCTAAAGGGGCTAACGTTGTCTCCCAGCATGGGTTTCGGTAATTAAGTGGTAATTGTGGCAGAGAGGAAAACCTGGGGCACTTTTCAATCTGAACGTTTCTTCACAAAAATTTTTGACCAAGAAAAATAAAAATGCCTGTGGAGTGCTGTTTAGGTAATCCTCTCCTGGCCGTCAGGGGAATTGCTGTGCACTTTTCAAAGCCACAATGGAATGCACTAGTTATGATTTGTAGAATGACAGCTGCAGACGTTTTAAAAGTCATGGTGTCTGCCATAAAAGCACCATTGACACATACAAATTTGGCTTTTTTATTTAGCACGGCAGAACAAACATTAAGGCCGTATAGGTAGGAGGACTCTATGCTAACAAGAAATCATTCCTCTAAGCAGACCTTTATTTGAGGCACAGCATATTATTATGCTAGGCTTGAATTCATTCATTTAATGAACACAAATGGACTCTGCTGACCAGCATCCTGCTGAGTGATGTGGAGAGGAAACAAGGCCAGTTAGGGTCTTATAGACCTCTAGTCACTGATGACTGTGGTGCCACAAGAGATTGAACTAAATCTACAAACGTGAGTGTTCTGAATTAATTTTAGTTGAGGTGAAGGAAAAGATTTTATAGCTTATTTCACGATATTTCACCAAATATTTTTTTGGTTAATACAATAATTTCTATCTGTGTTAATCAGTTTCCACTAGCTACTGTAAAACACTTGTCTGCAGTGTAGACAGAACTCCACCATCTACTGAACCTCCCAAAACTCTACAGAACACCCCAGTCCAAAAAAAAGCTTTAATAGCAGCTTTTGATTATTTGATTATTAAATATAATGTTACATTTAATTGGTCTATGCCTCCATTAGGGTAATGAACAGAAAGAATGCCACAGTGATTTTGCACTTATCATTCTGGAATATTACTTTATATTACATCATTAACTGCTGTCATGTCTATTTTATGTACGCTGCCTCTGACTCCATCATGTCAATTGAAACTGACCATTGAATGAAAATTTTATATTTTATTTTATTTATTTAAGTTTACATCACTGAGTCTAACATCTAATTATTCATGTAGTTCTACAATTTGGGAGACTAACGTGTAATAGGACGAATGGAGTTTTTAAACCTATTTTCATGTAGTTTTAAGTATTTTTTTTTTTAATATAAGTAAAACCATAACAAGTAGGTATTACTAATGTTACAGCTTATTTATATAAATGCCAAACCTGTAAACATTTGTACAGAGTTGTTACTGACTTGACATGTCACAATTCTCCACTCCGTATGTTGCTTAGATATACAGTCTGAGCCTCAAATAGTCAAGTTACATTAGAACAAATTGCACCTGGATTTTGTTAGTGGAGCCCACTGAGCCTGGAGTGAACCCTCTGGCTAACTAAAGCTAGGCTGTAAGCTAGCCACATGGAATAACCTCCTGGTCTGAGAGTATCATTGCCTTATATTTTGCAGTGCTGTGCCTGCTCCAGTACCGACAGGGTCTTGTTTATTAGTTCATTAGTTGGACAAGTTGTTTGTGAGTGAAGTGAACTTTGCAGGGCACTGGTACCCCAGAGTTATATGTGGGGTATAATGAAGGTACCAAGATGGTACACCACTGAAAATTGAAACAGCCCCAATGAAAAAAATTTAACAAAATATTTTTGGTAAATCGTGAGAACAGTCTGTCCAATAGCTATGACATTTCACAGGTGACATCAAAAGCATATACTACTTGAGCCCGATTAACTTAATAAAATAAAAAGTCTATGCTGCATTTTACCCCAGGATTGGGTTACACCACATTCTCCAGTGCTAAAGAGGGCAAGTACATCCAAGGCTGGAAAATACATGCTTGCTGAAAACAATCCATCATATCCTCACCTGATCCTGGGGGAGATTCTATCTGGAGTAAAGTGAGCATGGACCAGCACCAAAAGAGCATTTGACCTTTGGACACTCACTTCTTTATGACTGTACAGAGGTTTGCGGTGGCTATTTTCTTTCTTCACTACCAGAGAATGCAGCTCTGCTACTGAGCATGAAAAAAAGATCATGTGAGAGCACAGAGTCAGAGCTTTGTTTAAGAAGATGCGATTCCATTAACTGCGCAGAAAGGGGTAAGGATGCAAAAAATTCATGGGTATAATATCAGGAGCTAAAACAAAAGTCCCTTATTATTATGTATATGTTTTTGTGTGTGTCTCTGAGGTCGTCTAGTCATTCTCACTGTCACCAGCTCTGTAATCAAAGAGCTCAGAATTCACAAAGCCTTCTGACTGGACATTTAAAGTATTCAAGATCATTTACTTCATACAAAGATTCAAGGAAATGTGTTTATTTATTGTATTACAATCACTATATTATCTATATTTGTATCTAAATGATTGTTTTTTCTATTAAAAATATTATCGAAGTAAGTATTTTTATGTGACAATGACTCAATAAAAGATAGAATAAAGTTCAGAGTAGCTGGACTGCTGGCTGCCCAGCAAGCCATCCACACACATTTTTTATTTGTATAACAATAAGATCAATTGCAATCCAATAAGAAATGTCTGCATGCCTGCAAGACCCATATGGACCTAATAAAGTTCACAAGTGCAAAATCTATAAAGCGAATAAATAAAAGAATCGCATCCACTGCTGTTCACGACAGGATGCACCCTGTAAAGTCTTTACAATTCTCGTTTGTGGTGTCCAGTGTGGCTGAGTTACTGGGGAGCTGGCATTATGTATAAAACAGGCACATGACTCACAGGCAACACTTAAGAGCGAGGAGACAGCAGCTCACTTTGACAGTGTTTACCTCCAACTTATCTTGGTTTGTGTCAGAAGGGCAACAACACATTGGATTGGATCAGATGTGAAATGAAAAAGAAAGAACAACAATTGCAACTTTGCCCAAGTTCATGTGAGGAAAACAAACACAATGGTCAAGAAAGATGTTTTGTTATCCACATAAACTGTTTTCTAAACACTCACTAGTCTGTATTAAACAGTCACTAATCAGAATTTCGCACAACACAACCAAGCATGCACAACCAATACAATTTGAGTAACAAACGGTCATTTACATGTGAACTAAAACTACAGGCAATGCAAATGTACATTTCTACCAGTTCTATTCCAATCTAGAGGGATAGGTTTATTTTGTACCCCTGCCTACACAACTTTTTCTGAGATCATTTAACATTTATCCTGTCAAAGGAGAAGAACAAGCCAGCACAGTTGGTTTTAAATAAAATTCAAAATTAGCCTTGGTTTTAAAATGTAGTGCCTTCAATTACCTGCAAATAAACAGTAGACAGACCTGATATCTGTTTTTGTCCAAATACTGGCTGTCTGTTTCTGTTATACTACGCAAATTATTCCTTACTCGCGATGAATAAATGTACGTTGATACTGCATTTGGGCAGCTGCTTCACTTATTAAATGGTTTAAATGCAGAGGAAACATTTTTCTGTATGTTGTACTTGTATGACTATGCATGTGGCAAATAAAATTGGTTTTTATTTGATATTCGTGACTGTGGTCAACAGTGCGTGACCCCAATGTCTGACCACGAATTAAACACACATGACCAGACAGCCTGTGTAATGATAGTACCTTGGTATACCTATGTTTGATATACACATAATGTGAAAGGGTGAATGGACACAGACACATCAGTATTGAAGAAAATTTATACCAAAGGTGCAATTGGTTTTTACATAGTTAGTATTCAGTCTTTAGTATAAACACAGGAACAAAGGGTATATTCACGGCTAAGGCAAAATTGTAAAAGTCAGGCAGGAATAAAAAACAAACAAACAAACAATAAATCAAGTAAAACATAACATGGGATGCCTAAATCCAGATTAAACACTGAGAAAAATACAAAAGCCTTCACATCCATTGTCAGTCTTTGTAAACTGGCTTAAGTGGTCCTCCACCTGACTGTGTAGGAATAGCTTTAGAGGTTCAATGGATCAGAGCAACATGTCCTTGATGGGTGCATGGAAGGAGGTGTGACATTAATTCATAGAATGTTTGAGGTTGAGGCCATGAACATGCTGCAGGTGGGCATGCAATCATCCTCACCATAATGAAATAAAATATGTACTAGTGTTATGATGGATGGGAAAAATTATACCTATATTTAAATTTAGAATGTCATACAATAATGGAACTTAAGTGTTCTCTGTCTCTAATATTGGACAAAATGTCCGTATTGGTAACTTCTTAACTAAAGGATCAAAATATTTTTAACAATTAAGGTAAAAAATCCACACAAATCACAACAAACTCAAATTTTGACCTGCCAAAGCACAGTTACCACAGAGATTTATCAAGAGATCACCAAGCCTGAAACGCTGCTTTGGAAAGCCCTGAGTAATGATTAATTTTTCTGTCGGGTTCCTTCCAACTTAGTATAAGAGCTCAGCAAGAAAGCTGATAGCAGTGTACAAGCAGTGCCTGAGTTACTTATTATTCATAACTCGTTATGGCATGCAGATGGGACTTCCTACAAATTGGCTACAGGAGTAAACATCCGTTCACATCACTAATATACTATCTATAATGGCACAACTCTATCCAAATTCTTTGGGGTTTTTTTGGAGTGCCACAAATGTCAACTGATAACACCTGAAAGAAAGAAGGTTTTTATCAGTTCTAGTATACACATTCTAATAAAGCTCTTTTTCACAGCACTGCATCAGCAGCAAAGCCAAAGAACTTAAGCCCTGTTTGCAAACAAGGCTTTTCCGGACTTAAACAAATATATAAAACGGGTGGTGCAAACAGTGTTATATGCAGATGTATTTTCTAGGATAATGATTGAACTTTAATATAAAAACCAAAGCCCTGCTCTAGCTTTCTTTACACTCTTAGAACAGAATAGAATAAAACTATCTTTATTTATGCATTTATTTGACAATGTTTCACTTACTCATATTAAACATTGGTGGTCAAACTGATTGATTCTTTACAAATTATACGCAGTTATTATCTGTTAGCTGTTACTAAACAGGGACAACTTTGACACTTCGAGCAGTATCTGTTCAAAAAAACTGGGAAAATCTTGCTGTGGGCCATGCTGGGGGTAAACATGAATAAAAATGCTTTTTATGTGTTTATGCAAGGAAAAACAACAACAATCGACCCCAGCAATTGCTGCCCCTCATCCTAAAAACGATGTTTGAATTATAGAACTGACACTACCACTACTGGTACTGTTGAAACTAGAAGTTTAGATGGACCAATTCTAGGCCTCACAGCCCTTCAGGCCTCAAGATATCTGCTGAATTCTGACTCTACCTCAGTTCCACAGCAGGTGACATGTAGACATGTGCATTGGAACGTCCAGGTAACAAATATTCACCACATCCATATTCACTATCCTTCATCCAAATCTTATTTTCTAGATCTTCTAGATTTCAATCTGGGATGAAAAAAAAAAACAAACAAAAGTAAACCTGACACAGAATTACTGAACACTCGTAGATGAAAAAAATACTGACCATCTAAACCTTTCCACTCTGCAGCTTAATATTTGGTCTCCAAAACATTTGTTACACTTGAACTGTGATAAAATCCATATCACTCCTTTTTTATCTCTGTTCTCCTTTTCACCCTTCACATTTTTCACACTCTCTCAACTCTCCCTCCAACCAAACCTTATTCAATTCCTGAATTGCTAGAAACGTGTCTGTCCTCCTGAGACGGAGACCAGATTGGCTGAAACATGAGTAAGCGCCAGAATTTTTAAACAGGAACAAATAGCAAAGAATAGTGGTAATTTATGTTTTATTATTAATTCATTAATCTACTTAACAACACAGTTATTATGAGTGATACCACATATATAAAAAAATAACTCCTCTGGGTGAATAACAGACATTGGCCTTATATGCTAGCATTAAAATAAGAAAAGCAGCCATTTCCCTTGTGATTGATCATAATCTGTATGTAATTTGCACACTTAAAATCAGTTTGACTGAAGAATTCTTTAAAAAAGTGTCCTGAATGTTGGTCATTGTAGATTATATATGAGTGCCGCACAGCAGAATGCCAGCAGAGTACATTTTAATGCAGGACTACTAAGCTAGAGAAGTTACTCATGCAGCTAGTAGTCTCTATGAAATGAAAGCAGGCACTAACTGCTGATTAAGTGAGTCATTCGCTCCGCCAGAACAGTTAAATTATCCCCAACCATAACTGTCCAGATGCATTATAAAATTAGACCTGTGTTAATGCAGGAATGTATAAATCCAAGGGACAAAACTGTTATAGTGCTCCAAAGTAGTCCATAAACACTAAAGAGTCCAAAGAGCCTAAAAAAAAAGCTCAGGTGTCTGCAAAAAGTGTTTTTTTGATCCACCAAACTTGCTGTCAGAAGCATATTAGACCATGGCATAGGATGCCTGCTGTCCACTCCCATCTTTGGATCCTGTGCATCCTGGTAGAGCTTTAGTGGCAGAGGGCCACAGGGCGGTCTGAAACCCCAGGGAGCACTTTGACCTTGTTTAGGAGGAGTGTGGAGACCACCTCGAGAGCCTACCAATGTTTGTTTTGCTTCCGCTGTTGTTTTGTGGCTACAGGGCCGCAGCGCCTCGGCATGACACTTTGATGAATCGATCGCTGCTGTGCTGTACGGCAGCAGGACAGCAATCCTTCAGAGTACCCGCAATCAGAGGTCTCAGGAGAGAGAGGGAGGGTGAGATAGAGAGAAAGAAAGAATGCATGGACAAATGAATGCGACATGCATTATTGAACTGCTTGGGATGATCTGTAGTTGTATTTAAGAGTTTCTGTTATAGTCTCTGTTCCCATGTTGCTCTCTGTTGTGATGACAAAGTACAGATGACAATCCATGTTCACAGACCTGATATTGTAACTTTATTAAGTAAAAAATACTAAATCGGTCCACTTTAGGTCACTTAAGAGTGTCTAAGGGCACTGACAAATTAACTCTGGCATTGATGAGCAATGGTGGCTGAGTATCCGCTATGGTTTATGCAATGTAAAATACAGTGGCCACCTTTATCATGGGTGAACGCATCACAGCACAGCACACAATGTGTAATTATTTTCTCTGCATTTAACCCATTCACCTGAGTGAAACAGTATCCTGCTCAGGAGTACCTAGATAGTGCCACTGGCCGTGCTGTGATTCAAACCCATGACTTGCTGATCACAGGGGCAACTCCCTTACCAATACTGCCCCCAGTGGTTAAGGAATGGAAGACGCTTTGGATAAAAGCGACTGCTGAATGCCATAAATATAATTTCCCTCTTGTACATGTTAACAAACCAGTGGCCTGTCAGAAGATATCAGTGCCTCCTATCAGGTGGGTGGCATCTCTACAAAATGTGGTAAATGACATTCAGTTTTGTCAAAGTGGCGGCAGATATACCAGCTTGTTTACAGGGATGATTCCATAAATCCTTTTGTACATATACCTAAATAATCCATTCTCAAAACACAGCTCAGCAGACCTTGACTCTGCGTGTGACTTTGCAAAAAAAATAAAAATCTGTTTTGGGGTGAGTGGGGGGCAGTACGCTTTTCTTTGATGAAATTACATATCTTAGATAGCTCTCCCCGCTGCATGCACATTGAGGTATTACATTAAAGTCAGACTCTCGCTCGGTCTCTCTCTCTCTCTCTCTCTCTCTCTCTCTCTGTGCTCACATAAGATCACTCTCTGCCATTTGCCACTTCCTGTTCCACTCGAGGCAGAGATAAAGGACAAGCGTGATCAAGAGCATGGAATGCTGCTTGTGTGGAATTCAGGGTTACAAAGAGCTCAAGTCTGACTACTGCACAGAGGGCAAAGAGGCAAACAGAGCTGCTGCTCTAGTGCCTCCAGAATGCAGTATTTGCTTTTAGCTGTGATTCAGAACATTGCAGAGAATACATTCCTAAAGGTTTACTTTGTGTGCGATTAAAAAACTACTAAATCAAATATAAACCTGTTTAGCTGCTATACACACAACCACTCACTTCCACTGACATAGTACCTCTCATAGAAGGGCTTTCTTAATAGGTACTAGTTTCTACATTGCAGAACAAACCAATTAAAATACCCTTCATTATGATGATGATTAGGATGATGACGTCTATTATTATTATTATTATTATTATTATTATTATTATTATTATTATTATTATTATTATTATTATTATTATTATTATTATGTATAATCAATTCATTGTACAGGATGCAGAGGGCAAAACAGGATCTTTCTCCAATGCTTTAGCACTCTGCTCATGAAAAATATCTGCTTCTTAACCACATTCCATAAAAGAGGTGGAATCCCATTATTTGGCTCCATATTGGTTTCTTTAGCTCTCTTTAACGTCGCCCACATGCCCACATGCATAATGGACCCTGTCAGAAAGGGAGCTTCATTACAAATACCAAAGCAAACCCTTTCCTCTGACACACAGTCCTTGACCAAAGTTTGTCAGTATTAATTACCTGTCCTCAATGCGATCAGAAATTCTCTCGTTCTAGTTACTCTCTATAGCTAGTGCCCCCCGGGCAACTGAGTGTGACTCACCAGCTTTCAGAAGTACTTCACATCTATCTCATTTCTCCTTTTCAAGGCTCAACAATAAATGTCATCAGAGCCTCAGCTCAGTAGCATCCCACCAACAAGCCAGATAAGTTGGAGGATATGCCAAATATGCCATCCTGGGGGAAAAATGATCTGGCTCACATCACAAATCTATCCAGGCCTAACTATTTGCCATCCTAAAGTGTCAGGGCATATGCCTCCAAACTACATCATACCAGAATTAACCTAAGAATGCCCGCCATTAGAATGGAAATCGGCAACCTCAGCGTTCCAGCGCAAGGCTATACATTAGGTTAATGTCTGTGTGGGGCAATTTTGTTGGCCATTAATAGCACGGCAAATGCACTGGAAAGGCAAGACAATTGGCCGTACTTCTCAGAGGTGGTGTCTTGTTTCCAGAGGATTGAGTGGCTAATAGGGCAAACAGGCCGAGGAGACACAACACTAAGAGAGGTGAGTTTTTGCATCGCACTCCATGGCGCCTGTTTAGCACTCCATAGCACTTCCATATGGATCATGTGCATCACACACACACACACACACACACACACACACACACATACACACACACACACACACACAAATACACATGTATATGAAATATATGTAAAGTGTATGTTAAAAAATGAATATCGATTTATCTGTCTATCTATCTATCTATCTATCTATCTATCTATCTATCTATCTATCTATCTATCTATCTATCTATCTATCT
>JBBKCR010000134.1:13829261-13843838 GCA_037577295.1 Ladigesia roloffi
CTATCTCTATCTATCTATCTATCTATCTATCTATCTATCTATCTATCTATCTATCTATCTATCTATCTATCTATCTAAAATGAATTGCACGTTTAGCAGTTCACATTTTTGTATTTTTTTTTTTCTTGCATTCACTTTACATGAACAGGTGGGCACAAACTTTTGAGTGGCAGTTTCTACAACTCAGGCACCTCTATATTGGTTTTACATTAATTATGCATCTGCGACATTGAGTGACTAATCAGATATGTTGTGCCGGGGACGTGAAGGGAATGTTTTAAGTCAGCATGCCTTTCAAACATATGTGCCAGACATGTCAAGGTGACTCTGATATACATTACCCCCTCAGGAGGTGATTTAAAGTCTAGCAGAGATAACTGAACAGGGATCAGGATTCCGGGTTGGTTTAGTGTTTCGGGCAGGGATGTTACTGAGAGGGAGCACAAAAGGCGAGGGCGTTTCAGCGCTGGATTTAGTGCAGTCTCACTTCCATTTCAGAGTTACAATGACCCAGTGTTCTGCTCCCAACCGCAGGCCTTCAGTAAAACTAGCTTTGGCTGGCTCTGCAGTCTCATTCTTGCATTGCAGTGCACAGAAGCAGCCCTTAATCATTTAAAACTTGCAAAGTCATTTTTTTCAGTGGTCACCCAGTGCCCTTTCTTATTGGCTTGGAGAGAGCATCATTCTTAAATTCCTATACAGCTCGGCCTGTTTATTCTCTCTCTTTTTTGTCTCTCTTGGAGCAAGGTCATGTTTGCCGGTGAGTTTATTTAGCTTCTCTCTAAATAATACTCCCACTCTTTCAGTTGGAGAGGACCGGAGAAAGGAGGGTGGGGGTTTTGGGAGATGGAGGAGACGAGCGCTGCTCAGGGACCAGTGTATCCCTGTTTGTTTGTTGTTCATTGCACAGGCCGAAGCAGTTTCATGGCGTCCCCATGACAACGAGGGACGACGTGGTTGAGTGAGAGGATGGACTCTTAATAAGGCATCCTCTTTCTCTTTCTCTAACTTACTCACCCTGCAGCCCTCGTCTCCCTCATCCCCCTCTCTCCATTCCTCACCTTTCTTCACTGGATTGCTGTTGACTTTAAAGAGACAAAAGCAGCATTCATGCTCATGCAGTGCATGTAGCAGTGCAGGGGGACTTAGATATCATCGTCATTGTCCTGCCAAGACTTGGAATGCCCCTTACACTGTGTGACTATTTCAGGATGAGGAGGCAGTAGAAATGGCGCCTAATGACTTTATCTTATGATAATAATCATTAAATTATCATGAGATAAGGAAAAAGGATAGATTTCAACTGATCAAATTCAAACATCAGATTTAAAGACACGAAAACAAAAACAGCCTGTTTAATGTCTTTGTAAAGATTTATAACCACCTTTTGGTGCAAAAAATAAAACTACACACATAAGCAGAGTTGGTCCATCTGCATACTGTGATTCTAATCATACAGTATCATTATAATTCTGCTCGTTAAATACATGGTTACTCTCCATGTCCTTGTCATAGAAATGGTTGTTCAGAGAGGTTTAAAGCTAAATTACTTTAGAAAAACATTCTGGCACTGTATATTGTGTGGTTTGCATTTTTTTCTCCTATAGAATGTTTTCACATAGAAAACAGAGAAACATCACAAAGCGAATGTAGGTCCATTAAGTCTTTAGTCTAAAAAATGTTTGGCTTATGCACCGTAAATTGCAATTACTGCTTTCAGTGCTCTTGGGTAAGTCCCACTGGTTTTGTTGTCTAACATAGGGAACATTTTCTCCATTTCTTTAGACAAATGTACTCAGGTAATTAAGCTCCTGTAATGACAGCCATAGACAGCACTTTTAACAATGGCTAGATTCTCCATGGGATTCAGATCAGGGCCCTGTCTGGTCTAAAAATCTTTTCTTACGACACTGCGGGGTAGGTTTTGACCAGTTTTTCAGACCATTTAACTGCTAAAAATGAGCTTTAAGTCTTTAGCAGCTTAAAACGTGTTCTCTTGTAATTCCCTAAGAGTAACCTGCTCCATCCATTTGTCCATAAATTGTAACAACTACTTATAGCTCAAGAACATCATAACAACTTTATAACAGCACTATGGTGCTGACTGAGATGCAGATTGCCCCATGTAGATTCTGCATCAGATACACCACCATTAGACTTTTGTCTCAGTTGGCATATATGTGCAGGTGCTGGGCTCCAAGCTCTAGAAAGGCAGTGTTTAAGCTTTTGGTCACACTGCAACATAAGCCAGCTTTGTGCACTGTTGTAGAAACTGTTCACAGATGCGCATGTCTTCTCCCTAAGCCACTGACATTAAGCCTTTTAAAGTTGTTGTTGGCATCACACTGACATTCATGACCAGTTCGCTCCAGTTTGGACGGTCAGTCATTATTTGGGTTATATGATACTTTTATAATGTATTCACAAGTCAAAAGACAAATAGGACATTTATCAGAGCTCCAGGCTACTTTGAGGAACAGAAATGAACATCGGATATGAATGTCATTTTGCCAGGAACGAAAATGAAAACTGAAACAAAAAATGTAAGCATCTATTTTTTCGAGGCGGCTTGTAGGTTTACTTAAATAACTGAATTTGGTCATCTTTTAAAGGCACATGAACTATGTACCCGCTTAATCCTTGCTAGGGAGCTTATCCCGGGGTCTCTAGGTCTCACCCTGAGCAGGGAACCAGCCCACCTCAGGACACATACACATACACACCATTCACTCACACACTCACACCTACAGTCAAATTTGAATCCCCAATTCACTTAGGCATCATCTTTGGACTGTGGGAAAAACGTGATACCCTAAAGGAAACCCACATCACCACAAGGAGAACATGCAAACCCTGGATTCAAACCCCCAACCCCGGTGGTTTCAAGCCCATTGTGGAGGGATGCTTTAGCCTTACATTCCAAGTGGTTTTTTGATGGGATTATCAGAGGTTAATTTTGTTTTTGTATATTTTGATAATCATTTTGTTAAAAACTGAGGCAACACGTTGCACTGCTACCTCAGCGATTCCTTTGGCAGTCAGCGTTACTAAGATTGATCGGTTAAATCAGTTTGCTTATCCACTTTTTAGATGCAAACAAAATGATGTGCTGGAATGGATGAGGAAGCAAATCCTGCTGGATTGAGGGCAGAGGTGCTTCATATGTGACCATTACATATTTGCACAATCTTATCACTGCTGCATGCTTCTTTCACATGATTCTGATCACTGTTACACATTATTCTAATCAATATTAAATGTGTTTATCCTCATTGTTGAATGTGTTCAAATTGGGTTTTTGAACAGTATAATTGCGCTTATGCCACGGGATTGTGTCTGGAGATTCCTGAGACTAGTTTCAAATTAAACCACACATTTAATTACTTAACTAGATCTGTTTTCATATTTAAATATTTATGATCTGTCTGTTCTGAGACTTTTGGAGAAATATACTGATTTACAGACAATTCCATAGCCTATGTTTGTATGTAGCTCAAACTTTACATTTCATTAAGTCTCCCTTCTGCCGATGTGAAAGGGAGGAGATGTTTTAATGTTATTCTAACCAGTTTAAGAACATTATATCAGGGTTGGAACTCAAAAGCAGAAACCTGAAAATATTGGTTCTGCTCAGAGCAAATCAATTCTTTTTTTTTTAATATGTTGCTAAGCCCTGATTTTGAATGTTCCTTGCTTTCATGGTTGACTCTCTTCATCACCCAACTGAGGACATTTGCTTAAATCCTTAAATCTTCTCATATTTACTAAACCACATTGCATTCTAGAGGCAGCCTTGGTAGCTTGTTAAAATAATGTGCACCTGAATTAATTAAGGTTTGCTAGAATGTCGATCAGCCTGTTTCGGTGTTGAATAAAATGTTTTAAAAAGTGCAGTATTTCTCAATTCCTGAATTAACAACTAATGATTCAATTGCATTACCCTTTATGGATATTTCTTTCAAAACCCAAATCTGATTCAACTGTAAAATATCACGTCACATATTACTTCTTAGCCATTTTAGGGCAAAGCCAGTGCTGTGGCAGCATGAATATGAGGAGATAAGAAAAATCCTAATCTGATTTTAGCACTATTACTTTCTTTATAGAAGCACTAACATATTAATACAGGTATACATGCAGCTCTCTGCCTCAGCTCACCATTGACTAATTGCACCAAATGAAATTAAAATAACCAAAATAACCTCACCAAAATGACAACAGCTGCTCTAAATTGTTAAATTAGAGAAAAGGAGAAGGATGAAGTCAGAACAGGACCTTATTTGTATAGATCATGTACTGATTGCTCCTTAAAACCTGGTGGAGCTGCAGTATAAAGTATTTCTGTTAAGTGGGTGCAGGCTATCAGGTGCTGTGACAGCTGCTCGGCACTGACATGGATTAGAGCACCTAACAACCTGCCGCAGCCAGCACATTAAAACCTGATGACTGTCCTCCTCTTGCTGATTCCTCTACAGGCGCTATCTCTATCACCTCCCCTCTCTTTTAAGCCTCCGTCTCCCCCTCTGTCACTTTTTACCTTACTGCACCACCTGCCTGGAACATCTGATTAGGAACATGAAAAAAAAATGGAAATGATCAAACACAAACACTTGTTAGAGAGGCAACTGTTATGTCTGTTATGTACTCGAGGACACCTGTGCACATCCAACCATATGCAGTTAGCGATAGCACCACTTAGCAAGGACAGAGAATTCCAGCACTAAGAGAATAGCAGTGAAAAAAAACAAATCAACTCAGGTGGAGGAGCCATAAATGGATTAAATGTGCAATCTAACCACAGGAGATCAAAGATAAGAAAGCACTCAAACAGTGCATTTAAGAAGACTGGAGAATGACAGGCAGTAAGGAATCTCAGTCTCTCCCAGACAGGCGGGTTTCTATATATAATTATATATATATATATTATAAATATAAAGAATCTAAAGAACAATCTCTGAGATTAATAATTCCTGGAGAAACATCTCAATATAGTATGTCAAAAGTAATAGGACAATTGACTGCTGGCTTATTTCTTAGCCAGATGATGATCATTTGATCTCGTACATGAGTCCTTAAGCTCTCAAGTTGATTCTAGATGTAGAATTTACATCTGGAGCTGCTGCAGGGTCTTGACCACATGAGAGTCAATGCCAATAAACAAGACAATGCTAAACAGTGTCACTAAGATAAAACTGAATATTGGTCCAAACAAGAGACAATAGCAGAGCATAACTGAAGGCAACAAAGCATGCCAGATATTTTCCAACATACTGTAGCTGACAAAGTTGAAAAAATCTACTAAAAGTCTGGTGAAGGATAATGCTGGGAGACAAATGAGGCAAAGATGAACCCAGGAGGATGAAAGTGTGGAGAATTATGAAGAAACTGCTCATGATCCAAGCTAAACCACCTGAAACAGGATAGAACTGGCTCATTTGTCTTTATTAAATGGCCCTTTTTTTAAAGTCCATTTGTAATGTTTATATTTTTTTGGTATTAAAAATAGCAAGTTTTCATTCTTAACATGACCATTTCCATCCTTTCTATACCCAGCAGGTTTAAATATGCATGTTCTGTGTACCTATAGAATCGATACATGTAAATTACCTCAGTTCCAATTGGCTGCCCGGCACTGTGCCTCGTCCAAGGTGAAACATAACGTATAACCTTATCGTGAATGAGCAGAGATCTTTAAAAAAAAGAAGATAATGTCTCTTGAAAGGATAAAACAAGGAACATTTGATTGTGGATAAGATGTGATTTATTAATGTGAATTTCAGCTGCAGGGTCACTTTTTAAAATACATAGCAAACATCTTAACCACTCTGAAGTAACAAACTGCCACAAAATTTAGTGAATGGGGCTTCAGCTGCACCCTGACAATGAATGAAATGGAGGAGATTGGGCACAAACAGGGCCATGATTTCAATATAGTTCAACTTATATTGATGCAAATGCAACTGAATTTAAGTTGACATTGGGTGCACAGTGATTGCTTCTTTCAAAATATGAAGTAAAAGCAGCATAAATTCTGGCGCTCTGTGTAATTACTAATGGACTGCAAAGCATAAGTGAGCTTGGCCCTTTGATTTAAATATGTGCACCAAATTATCTTTTAAAAATGCAATATACACTTAGACGAAGCTTTTAAGGTGACTGAAATTAATGTTTGTATTTATAGATCACCATCCACTGCAAATAAAGTGAGCAATGAGGTAATAGAAATGCATGTAAACATCAATATAACATCCTGATTTTATACTTATTAAAGGCTTTTCTTAGAACCATACACCCAGTTCAATAACTGTTAGTAGTAAGTAAAGCATAATCCTACTCTCTTCACCTACACTAAAGAGAATTCCCTCGAAATAGTTGACATATTATGACTTTCTTCCTGTAGAAGAAATGTAAAGGAGCACTAGACTCACAGATTGAATTCTCCATTAATACTCAAGCATGCTATATTGACACCATATTTGAAATGGCATTAAGGCATGCTCTTGGTCCTGATCTCGATGGAAATGTCAGGGACATGTTAGCCTGCCTGTGATACATACCTTTCATGCTTATTTTATTTAAAGGAATGTGATTTCACAGACATAAAGCTTCATGAGTATGAGAACGAACGACTTTGTTCCATTTTCGCATATCCTGAGAGGAAATGTCAGCATGCTGGTGAGTTTAGGTGTGATTAAGACCTTCTGCTCATTCTGTCATTATGCGGAGTTGATCTGCAATGGGAAATGAAAAGATGAAACACGAACTAAAAAGGGAACATGCGTCCATGATGCTGTTATAAGGAATGATCAATAGAATCATGGAATCCCTTTGTGTGTCTCTTTCATCAGTGATTTAAAAGCCTTGACCACGCCACAGCATTTTCCTGTAATCAACAAGGCATTTTTGTACCTAGGCAACACTGTTCAACACCCTCTGTCAGGTTGTCTTATTAGAGGAAGCCTCTACTGTATCCCATTACCATTAAACTATGGTCATCACGTAAATATACGCTCTCTTGTCTTACATTAAAATGGTTTAAATTAATTAACTTTTAATTAACACTCATAGGCAGGCTTTCAGTAAAATTGTAAAGATGTTGCTTCCCACACTGTTGAGATTTGCATGCAGACAAGGCTTGAACTCAAAGCCGAGTCCTGCACCACATATTCCCGTTTAGTATTCCATACGTCTCTGCTGTAAACAAACAGAGGAGCAGGTGTTCATTTTCTTCATAAAGAAAACCATGTGAGTACTGTGAGGATGGAGAGGGAGCCGTTTAAAGTCTGAATCCCTTTCGAGACAGTCAGCTTCGGTGCGGACTTTCGGCTGTGAAAACCATTCTGGTGGGAACTGTCCGTGGTCCTAAATGGACAACAGCCCAACATTGTAGCAGCAATAGAGGCAAAACCTGCACATTCATCTAAAATGTCCATCCTTTTTATAGGATTCAGTTTGTGCCTTTATAAAAAGACCAGTCCCGAACACAAAAGCTACAGTAACCTATTTTCTGCTTTGTGAAAGAGCTGATCAAATCGTCTGGAGTGGGGGAGCTGTCCTTAGTGCTGAATGCCAGACAACTGTAAAAAAGGGGCCGCAAATCAGTGCTGTAGCACTACACTTTAAAAAATACAATAATATTGTTTTTAGAGCAATGCTAAAACCCACATTTGGTTTCTAATAAATAAATAAATGAATAAATAAATAAATAAACCAAAAAATAAACAAAAAAAAAAAAAAGAAGTGTAAGAAATCTTCAAAAAATATATTTAAATACCCCTATCCTAATTTAAATGATCTCTGGGTCCTGCATATGTATTAATTTATTTATTTTTTTTTCTATTGAGGGCCCATTTAGGAATCTTTCATTTATTGAATGTTGAAATAGATAATGCATACACTGAAGCTTTTTTAACACCTGTTGCTGCAGGGTGGATATCCCATGTATGAGGTTTGGAAAGTGCATAACAGAAAAAAAAGATAACTTTCACGAAAGTCTACCTTTCTGAATCCTGCTACAATCCAAGTGTAGAGTCACCTTGTGTGCTCAAACACAGCCTGAAGAAATGCTAGCTTTTTTGCACTGTCAGAAATAAGACATAAAAGAAAAGAAGTGAATCCACAGCACCCTTGAACACGATTAAGAGATTTGTCTCCCTGCCTAAAGACTGGCTTGCTCAAGAGCCTTACACTACATTGCATCATGTAGAGAACGGCTAGACTTTGCCACTTCTCCCAATTTTTAAGCCATCTATAATAGGTCAGAATCTGCCTGATCAAACACATGAACCTTCACATCAAACCAAACGCCCTCCTCACCACATGTGTGGCTAACATGGAGAGGTGAGCGCCTCGCTATCATCCATCAAAGCACTTTCACAAAAGAATGAAATGGGTAAGAGTTCCGGTCTGTCTATAGTTTTGGCCAAAAAATCGCCAGACATGGAACATAATAAGTACCAAACAGAACCCAAGATTGGTGGTGGCTTCTTGTCCGTGTTGCGGTCTCTAAACCACGATACAGTTTCTATTGCTTCTTAAGTCACGTTAAACGTCCACATGCACCACATCTCGTGCTTTCCAGAGCAGCGCACGAGTTACACGGCTTTTTTTGGTACCATGAAGCCAATAGATGTGGGATTTATTTCTGGTTCTGTTGAGCTACTGCGAAGCTTTGGTGCCGCTCAATGGGAAAAGATGGCAACTGCTTGGGGACGATTTAAGGAGCCGCGAAGAAAAAAAAAACGCAAAAGAGCAGGAAAGCATCAAACGAGCCCGTTATCACGGCTCGATACAGAAAATAAGCAGGTGTTTGGAGCGATTCGGGAGATAAAATAACTTCAAACACGAATGACCGACTGAATCTCGGCTCCTGAGTCCAGGAGAGTGACCGAAGCCCCTCGCAGGAATCAGCTTCAGCACTTCATGCCAGCCTCTGACGGTAAAACATCGTTTTAATGCGGGTGGGCTTTTAACTGCGAGTGCTGGTAATGGCACGGTTTAAAAGTTTTAACTGGGGGCTTCAAACCACCGCTATGACGTCTCACATTGGCTCGTGAGGACAAGGAAGATATTACTAAATGGGCTCGGGGTGAAGGAGGTTCACAAAAGGGGATTCAGTAAAAAAAATAAATGTGTAAAGAAAACCGGATGCCACCCCCATATACGCCCTCCTTTTATACTACTAAAGACATAGGAACGAGGCACACACACATACTCTCACTCTTACTCTCTTTCTCGCTCTCTCCCTCCCTCTCTCTCTCTTTCTCTCTCTCTATCTCTCTCTCACACACACACAAACACACACACATACACAGACTATCCCCCTCTCTCAATGACTCACACACACACCATTTACGAGAGGTGGGCTGCGTGTCTGAGTTTGGACCAAACACCTAAGCACTCGTGCGTAATTTCCAGAAAGGGGAATGACGGATCCATCCGTGGTGCGAGGTGTTCGAACCTCTGGAGCTCGTGCGCACCAAGCCCACCGGCCATTACCAGAAAAATAAATAATAAAGATACAAACTAATAGTCCTTCACTGAGTCTGTAAAGCAGTGCAGACTCTCTACCAAACGGCCCAAACACCAAGCCGCACGGGCGACGGGGGCTCGAGGGGGGACTAACTCACCGCGAGCCGAGGTGGCCAGCAGCCCCGTGAAGAAGAGCAGGAAGGGACTCCATCTCCATCTCCAGCTCCAGCTCGTGGTCGTGCTCGCGCTCCACCTCCAGCTCCACCGCTGCCTCCGCGCGGCGCCCCCCGTGCTTCTCAGCCCGCCGCACGCGCATCCTCTTGCGCTCCTCGCCGGTCCTGCTCCGTCCGAATCCACAGCGGTGCTCATTGCAGGGGGTAGTCTTTGTGTGTGTGAGAGTGTATGTTTGTGTCCCTTCTTCTTTTTGTTTCTTCTTTTTTTGTGATTATTCTCGGCAGCCCACCGCTCTCCGCTCTTTAAGAAGGACGCGTGAGTGCGCGGCGGCGCTGAGAGAGACCCCCGCGCGACGAGAGCGGGCTCGTGCAGCTGGACTGAACCATCTCGCGCGCACCGCGGGGTTCGCGAGAAATTCCGCAGGAGAGCTCTTACGAGGTATTATTAAATAAACAAACTGTCAGAAGACGACAGGAGATCAGAGAGAGTGGCGATGAAGAGTCCGCGCGTGCGTCCGGCCGCGCGCGCGAGAGCAGAGGATCTGGAGGCGGCTCTGAAAAGAGGAGTGCAGCACGAGCCCACAGCCCTTCTCTCACTAACTCGCGCCTCCGTGTGTGTGTGATTCTGTGTATGTGTGTGTGTGAGTGTGCGTGTGTGTGTGTGTGTGCGTGCGTGTGTGTGTGTGTGTGTGTGGTTTATTCCCAGTGAAGCGAGAGCATCGCTACCGATCGTAATCCGCGTTTCAGTCTCTCTCCGCCTGAATCACACGTCTGGAATGGGGAGAAAAGAAAAAAAGAGGGACGCGCGCGCACAAGCACACACGCGTGCGCGCACACAACCCCCCGCCTCCGCTGGAAAGTTTAAAGGCTCCGTCACTGAGTGACTCGCGCGGAGGTGTGGAAGTGATCGATAAGGCATTTCCTGCACCTCAGCTCCTTTAGACTGGCAAGGTTTAGGACCATCTCTCTCTACCTCTACCTCTCTCTCTCTACCTCTCTCTCTATATATACCTCTTTTTTGCCTCTCTCCCTCTCTTTACCTCGCTCTGCCTCTCTACCTCTTTCTCTCTCCTTCCCTTATTCTCGCTCTGTTTATATCTCTCTACTTCTCTCTCGATTTCTCTCCTCTCTTTGTATCTTTCTCTCCCTCTCTCTGTGTCTCACTTCATCTCACAGGGATTCTCACTCTCACTCTCACGCTTTCTCTCTCTCTGTCTCTCTTTCTCCTACTCTGTCTAATTCTCTCTCTTTCCCTTCCTCACTTTCGCATTCACTCCTATTCTCGCACTTTTTCTCTTCTCCTTTTATCTTTCTATTTCACAATCATTCTCTTCTCGTCTGTTCTATTCTCTTTTCTTCCTTTCTCTCTCTCTCTCTATGTCTCTCTCTCTCTCTCTCTCTCTCATACAAACACACACACACACACACACACACAAAAGATGAAGAGGCAATTTCCTATACCTTCCCTGTAATACCTGTAATATATGTAGAAACCCTTGGCTTTATGCAGCAATGAAATATTGATGCAAAGTTTCATATCCACTCAATCAGATCAAAACACATTGACTTCACTTCACAGGCTCTGGCATTACTATACACTAGTGTTATAAAGTGGTATATGTAAATTGCCATAAAAATAATGGAAACTAAAAGAAGCATCACAACACACTGGTAAAGGCAGTTATTTTAACTGAAATACTGGCGCCCTGAAGTGCATCAGTAATTATATCAGCTCCTTTTCTCTTATAGTCTTATTGGAGGTTCAGGGAAAGCATCAGTGCAGTAGTAGCTGGTCACAGCCCAGCAGTGCAGGGCACCACTTTCCAGTCTAGCACCCAATTGGCATCTCAAAGGGCTCAAATCCAATGGAACACAGACATTTTTTGCAGGTTCAATTGGTAGACCCACACCTGGCCTGTGGTGACAAAGTCCTGACCATAGCAGCACATATTTGGCACTGGGGCCTCTCATCCACACTGTTCTTTTGTTCTTTTGTTCCAGGCACATCTGCCTAAGGAGAGGTTGTTACGGTAGCCTCCTGAACACTGAGAAGGCTGGCATCTTCAATTCAAGATAAAACTTGTGAGCCATAGAGGAATAATCAGTGGTAGTACTTCAAGGCCAAGGTTTTAATGGCCAAAAAAAGCTGTTTATTTTGGCAATAACTGTTTTGTAGGATCTTTTGAATGTGCACAGGAACTGGGAACCCAGCTGGTATGTCCTTCCAGACAGCCAGTCACCCATAATCCATCACATGCAGCACAATTGTGGTGCAAAATAGCAGAAGCTGCTGTAAATGACAAGATGCTTTAAGCAGAAGAAAGAAATGCAATAATACTCTCAGTGATTGCAGCCTAAAGCAGAGACCATTGTCCAAAATACAAGCCAGTACAGGCCAAATAAATGATCCATGGCTTTGTGTCTTGGCATAGCAAGCTGCAACTTAAGGAAGAATACAGATTACTTGATGGCAGTAAGGACTGCATGAACAAGCAGGCCAAGGAAGAACTTTAGGCAGTTCTGAAAACATTTAGTCAATAGGCACTTTTCAAAAGGTACTCAATCATTCCATTGAAATTTCAGAGTACAAAGCATGTTAACTGAAAATGGATTGGCCATTAGTGAATATGGGGTGTCTGGCACCTGCTCCTTTGGCTGGTATCTTATGTAAAGATGGAGGGGTCTGAAGTAATTAAAGCCAGCTTGGTGTTTATAGACAGGCGCAAGGATGTAGGAGTGCTAGTATTTCCTGGAGATGTTGTTGAGGCATAATCCTCCCTCAAGTGGTAGTAGATGTTTTCTAGAAGAACTGTCAGGAATATGGGATGGCCCCATTAACCTTTGATTGGTTTCATGCTGCAATTTACAGGTGGATTCTGGGTGCCATCTGGCACATGTCCCATTAGGCACCCAGCTAGGAGAGTGCAGGAAATTATTGCACCCATCTGGGTAAGAAAGATGGTAAACCAGTGTCCAGTAAGGCCCTGCTTCTGGGTTGTAAACACAACTCTAAAGTGTAGCATAGGGAGCCCATTATATTGTTGTTGACTTAGAATGGATGTAGTATCTTTTTCCGGAATTCTTGGGAGATATGTTATGCTGGGCCGTGTGTTACAAGGTGCAGCTGGTGGCCAACTGGATAAGGAGTTCAGAAGGTCATGGATTTGAATCGTAGGACTGCCAGGGCCACCACTGTGGAACACTTGATCAAGGTACACTCCCCATGCACTGCACCACTGTTGAATGGCCAATGCTTCAATCTGATAGATAGATGCAAAGAAAAAAATTCTAACTGTATGCTGTGCTGTGTTCACGCCTGACTATGTGTTCAAGCTTGGCACGCTTGGGCCACTTTATTTGTTGGCTGTTTGTACACACATGCACTGGCTCCAGTTTGTTCTTAGGATGTTTATGAGTTAGTGACAGGGCTGTTGTGCGAATGGGGGGGGGGGGGTGCTGGCTGTACACAGTGTACCATCTCCTCATCGTCATCATCAGTACTGTCATCACAAAGCTGAAAAAAAGAAACATGTTGCTGGGTGACTGGTAGTGTGATGTATAGTTTCAAAGAGTGGTGTTTGGCAACCCATGGTGTCAAAGAAGCTCTGCCAAGGTAGCAGCAAAGCACTGCAGGGCAGTGCAACACTCTACAGTGAAGAAAAGTAGAACTTGCTATATGACAGAAGCATGGACGTCCTCAGTAGGCTTCCTTTAACTGATGAATAAGGCTGCAGTGCACCATCAAGCCTTCATCAAAGGGAAAACAACATGTTTTAGTTAGGTGTCGGGCCACAAATTGCCAAAGTACCTTCAGCACACCTTGGCATATATTCTGCAGGTTTCTTGGAGACTTTATTAAGATGTTATTTCCTCAGTTAGTGCTCTGAATGTCTCGCGCATTACAGTCAAAAATATTCCCTAAGGGTTCAGCTGTGTTGAGAAAAGGCTGCCATCATTTTCACACTGATCAAAATGTTCTGTGGATGAAGCACTGGTCTGGAAGAGACCACTCCCACCAAGCAACTTTTTTATGTATTTGCGGTGACCCTTCCCTCTAAGGAGAATCATTTTCCCAAACCAAGCTACAATGTCCTCCTCAGCATAAGAGAGAAACTAGACTCTTTAATGTAGTGGTTAAGTAAGAAATCCTGCACCATTTACTTGGTGCATCTCACACATGTGCTCTTTTGAGAGGAATATGGTGAAAGACCATCTGACCTTATTACAAATTTCTAGTCCTCTGCCAGAGATTTCATTATAGCTATGAGGGGTCTACGCATCGCAGCCTTACTACATTACATTTCTGTGTGTTTATGGACTGAATGTTCTTGCTGGCACAGACTGATCTCATCCTATACCGACTTTCTCAGTCATTTACAAAACCTGAACTCTAGTCTGACAGTCTCATTATACTTACAAGGAATAATGCTAACGTTAAGAAAAAGCTAAACCATATATTTTTTGCAAAGTTAAACCATATCTTGGCAAGAGATTAGCATTGCATAATTAGGCCAAATAAACTGTGACTGTTATTTTTTTTAATTTTTGTAGTTCATGTATTTTTTTTGTTGTTGTTGTTAAAAGCAGGCCTGGAAAATCACATGACTCGTCCATTTGATTATTTCTGCAATTTGTATCTAAAATCATTTCTGGTCTTAATATTAAGAACATCATAATCTAAGTAAAACTATGACTATACTTTTTAAAATATCAGTGAAATAAAAAAAAGAAAATAGACATTTAATGTATTATCCATTTCATACTGTTGTGTTACACATATTATACATGTCTTTATACATATTTTTCTTCTTATATTATTATTGTTCCATCCATCCATTGTCTACTCCTTTGTCCCACGCTCGTGGGGTGGGGGTGGGTGCTGGAGCCTATCCCAGCTGCTACGGACAAAGGCAGGGTACAACCTGGACAGTCG
>JBBKCR010000134.1:13895429-13907478 GCA_037577295.1 Ladigesia roloffi
TCAAGACCATCATATAGCATCTCAGTAATACACCACAAGGGTCAATTCAACAGAAGCCCCTGGCCCTAATGGTGTCTCCCTAGCAATATTGAGGCACCGACCCCACCCACCTCGCACCAGTGTTCACACATGTTTTCATTGAATTATCTTCAAATTCTGTTTGCTTCACTATTTTAAAGTAGCTACCCTCATCCTAGTTTGAAACAAGGATAGAATTTCATGCCTAAATGGGTACAGACATTTTCCCCTGAATTTTGTAGTAAATTAATTGTTAAAAAATATGTTTTTCTCAGAGCAATCACAAACTTCTGGACCATGTACAATTTGCCCACACTCCATAGATGATGCTTTTAACCTAACATGTCAGGGCCTTGTTGGTGGACATCAATTCAGTACCATCCAGCCACAGTTAAACATCCCATCTGTGAAGGGATTACAGACTTTCTGATCAACAGGAAGCAGCAGGTGTTTCTTGTCTGCATCCCTCAGCACCAGCTCTGGAGTTCTAAAAGCTAGTGTTCGGTACCATATCTGTATTCTCTGTATAAGATTGCAATGCTAGCCACTCCGCTTATAGTTTTTCAAGCCTATAAGAACAATGTGTCAATGCTGGCAGCATGGTGTAGAGAAAACAACCTGGGGTTCAGCGTCAACAAGATGATAAGGATGGCCTTTTGGAAACATTGTCACTTCCGCCTCTACATATAAGCAACATGGCAAAATAAGTAGTAGGGTCTGTGACGCTTCTGGGAAACACCATCACCGGTGACCTGAAACAGGGAACACGAACTCATGTCATGTCTTCAATGGAGCTAACCAGAGGATTGTCTTGTTTGGAGTGATATGGAAGATCAACATCTCCCCAAGAATTCATACTCAGTTCAAAGGTCTCCATCACTGTGTGGTGTGTTTCCTCATTGCCCATACCAAATACAGATAGGAACACATTGTGCGAACAGCCAGTCAAACAGGGGCCTCTACTCAATCAAACCAAATGACCAGACCTGAACAATTTTTGTCCAATAGACCATCACTACCCCCAAATCTTACACATCACCTTGCCCATCGAATGCCCACCAGGATACACACACTGGATTGGCTGGTTCAGATACCATACTACCAGGATTCTGCAAAAATCAAGCCAAATGTTACACACATGTAATGTAGTATATTGTATATTCCTAAAGATTATTTTGATATAGTACTCTTGCTCTGTTATTTTTCTTTTATTTTCACACAATTTATCAGATAATCCAAGTCAAAAGTAAGGCTTAAATAAATAAAATGTCATATCGAATCTCATACACATTAGAAGATAAGCTGATTTAAGGCAGATTTTCATTTATATTATTCTCACTTTTTGGCTTAGTCAAGCTGGTACATAATGTGAAGTTGCACTGTTGGTTTTCTACATTTCTTTTTATTTTAATTGTGATGGGATGATGTCGGCATTTAAATCAGAGATCATAAAACATGCAAGGAAAATGAGCCGTGAAGTGCAATCTTGCAATTCTGTAATGCGCAAATTTGCTTTGTCATATGAACGGAGCATTAGGGCCAGCAGCATGCGCCCTGAGCAGTGGAGGAAGATCACTTAGTGGAGATTGAATGAACATGATGGAGGATGCTGGTTGTTAGACAGAGCTAGCCCTGAATATGTAAATGCTTTCATGGTGTGTAATGACCTCAGTCGAGTCAGAGGCCCCTGTGCTTCATCCCGTTCAGAAGCACCTGTCCACATTTTTTATTATTGTTGTTGTTGTCTTTAAGTAGGCTGTCGGAAAATGCAAATAATCTGGGGCTAAAAATCTTTTTCAGGCCAGTGATATGAGACTAAAATGGGAAGACTGAAACTCAAATGAGACAACTGAGCCCATGAATTTTCATCGAGTATTATTGTAGTTATACCCAAACTTTCATTTTAATGAAAACTTTTGGAGAGCAGCTGAATCAAAATGTTCCAAAGCATCAAGATTGTTTTGATTTTATTTTAAGATAGAATAAGAAATGGAGCCTGTTTCTTTACATAATTTGTTTGGTCAGGAACCCCACAGGACAGCCCCTTAGAAAGTTTTATTTGGGTGGGGATCATCCTCAACACAGCAGTGACAATGACAATATTAATGTTGTGGTTTGTGTGGGTTTGTGTAGGTTTGTGTGCATGTGTGTGTGTGTGTGTGTGTGTGTGTGTGTGTGTGTGTGTGTGTGTGTGTGTGTGTGTGTGTAAAGTGTAAAGTGCTTCATTGTACTCTAACTAAAATATCCAGTGTCTTGTGTTCAAAAAGTGACCACTGATGAAGGACTAGAGTATGACTAACATAAACTGAGCAGCAACAAATGAGCTACAGTTGCTAACAAGGTGGAGCATTAATATAGGGGTGTCTAATAGAGTGTAAGTGGACACACTGGTTAGAAATGCACACATTAATACGTCATTGCCATGTCGGGGTCACTGCTGGGTGAGGAATGATCCACCAGACAAGTATTACATCCAACCACACAGTGTTTGAAAACAAAAAAAGCATTTGAGAAGCAGTTTTGGAAGGATTTAAGCCAGAAATCATGCAATTTACTGCTAGAAGCTCTAGTTTTCTTCTTTATTTGCCGCATGTACCAACCAATGGAGACCTGTTTATAATTTTGATTATTTCCTTCAGGTATAGGTGGCCATCAGTTGGTTTATTATAATGCAAAAAATCATAATGATGTTTACCTCTAGTATGGAGAGCAGCAGGTAAAGTCATTGTGCTATTTATCTGTAATTCCCAATGCCATTAGATAAATCCATCCTGAGTTATTTGCATTGCTAATGTGGGTAAGTGGTTTAGGAGGGCTCCTATGCTAAGAATACCAAACCGTGAGCAGGTCCCATCAGACTGACTGAGCAGACACCCCAACACTCTCTTCAGAATACCAATGAACACACTCATTCTGCTCCACCTGTCAAAGGTCACATAAAGCAGAAGACAGCATCCACAGTCTGCCTGTGTGTATAGAGGGGAGTAGCCTTAAGCATTCATGGTTATGAGGAACAACAAGAAAACTAATGCAAATATCATAATAAGTCTAATTGATGAGATTAGGTGAAAATGACATTGTACTGTGACAAGAAAGAAACTTCCATGCTTGATAGTGAACTCTGATGGCCTTCAGAGTTGTAGTTAAGCGTGTATTTAAATTTGAAGTCCATCACTGTGTACCGGATGGGACAAAACCGCATGAATAAACAGAATGTAAACCTTTTCTGGAGATACTGGTCATTTGCTTTCTGAGAAGCCTTGTGGTACTAGCACATGTAATTGAGCGACTATCAGTTAACATAGCCAGGCTTCCCATGATAAAATAATAACAAATAAAGTGTGAGTCTTACTGTGAGTTTCCTTATACCATTTTATTTGCATTTGGCTTACAGTATTGTAACTGACTTCCACCATAGTTCCACCATGTAACTCCATTTCCTTTAGAAACGGTTTCTGTACAATTTTTGCTTTACACCAATCATCTACAGCATTTAAACCACCAAGAGGAGAAATAACTAAAATTGATTATCTTGTGATGATGACAAAAAGTGCTTGAAGTTGACATGTTGGATTCAGGAAACATTGGCTAGGTTAAGGATCTGAGTTCCTTTGACAAAGGCCGAATTGTGATTGGGCTTTTGTGGAAGTGAAAGCATGCTTTATTTGTGCCTAAATAATATGGATGTTCTCTGGAGTTTCGGCAGTGTGTTTTATTGCACAAGTTTATTGCACAAATTGCATGGTACTTAGGCGACCGTAGTGATATGTGTATCATGCATGTGTGTTACTCCTGTCATGAGTTATGGGTCTGAGGCTAAATGTTAAAAAAAATTATGCAAAATGAGTTAATGGAGTTCAAAAAGGTTAAACCAGCGAGAGGTGAAATAATTAACATTGATTATCTGGTGACAATGGCAACAAGTGCTTGTCGTTGATGTGTTGTATTCAGGAAAAATGGACAAGGTTAAGGATCTCGGTCCTTTTGACCAAGGCTGAATTGTGATCACATGATGACGAAATCAGAGCATCAACAAAACAGCAAGTATTGAATTAGTACCTAACAAGGTGCTCAAGGAAGAACAACCATTGAACTCATGGTTGTAGACACTAAGTTCCATTGCTTTTTTAACTCTGGTCATTTATGAGCATTTTTGCATCGCTTTATTTATTGGGCTATAACATTTTGATTCCATAAGCTCATGCCTTATGTTGTTGGTGTTTTTTTGTTGTTTTGTTTTTGTTTTTTCAGAAGACCCAGGGGTCCTTATTTATGTAAATATTTGATGTGAAAATAACAAGTAAAATCTTGATATCATTTATATAAGCTAATTCTAGTTTTCACCTATTGAAATTTAACTTTTTTCTTAATTATCTTTTATTTGTACAAGAGAATGTTGTTTGGTAGAGATTTACCTTTATTTTAAACTGGGACATCCTATGGCTTCTTACAATATAAAAACATCTTCTTATTTTCAGTCAGAATTTAAATTGGTATCATTATTATTGCTGAAGAAGTTCTTCAGATGACCTCTACAATACAGTCAATCACTTTCCCCAACAGTTATAAACCTATAACACAACATTATAAAAAAATAATAATATAGCAACAGAATAAAAACAAATATACAAATATTATATAGAAAGACAATGGGAAATGAATTGTAATGAATTGTGATTAATTTGTTAGACTGAATCCAGCAAGAAGTGTGTCGTGGAAGTGAAAGCACACTTTATTTGCACTTAAAGGAAATAATATGGGTGTTCTATGGAGTTTCAGCAGTGTGTTTTTGGAGAAATCTCTTTAAATGTACTCTCTTCTGCATGCACGATTACTCTGGAATGGTTTATTGCACAACTTGCACAGGCGACTGTTTAGGGTAAGTCTTCTCGATTTCAGTGATATGTGCATCATGCATGTGTGTTACTTCTGCCGCAAGTTCATGGAGTTCAAAAAGGTTAAACAAGTAAGAGGTGAAATATTTAACACTGATTTATCTTGTGACAGTGGCAACAAGTGCTTGAAGTTGATGTGTTAGATTCAGGAAAATGGGCAAGGTTAGGGATCTGAGTGCCTTTAACAAAAGCTGAATTGTGTTCACATGATAAAACCATCACCAAAACAGCAAGTATTGAATTAGTACCTAACAAAAGGAGCTGAACGAAGAACCAGCGTTGGACTGGTGACATGGTCGTAGACACTAAGGTTTCATTGATTTATGGAGGGAGTGAAGGCCATCTGGTCTGATTCCACAGAAGTGCTACCCTAGCACATATTTTTGAAAAGGTTAATGTTTCCTTTTTTACAGAAAGAATATCACAGCTTGCTATGTATTTGGCTGCGTAACCCAGACCAATCGAAGTGCCAGTGCTGAACCCTGTCCACTGCCAAAATCATTTACAATGGGAACGTGCACTTCTGAACTAGATCAGGGTGGCAAGCAAAGCAGGTGTATTCTGATGAACCATGTTTTCTTTTATTTCATAAGGATGGCTGGATGAAAATATGTTGCTTTACTGAGGAAAAGATGTCACCAGGATGCAGTCTTAAAAGAAGGTAAGCCAGTGGCAGAGTGATGCTCTGGATAATGTCCGGCTGGAGAACACTGATCTTACGCAAACGGATCACATTATACTCAAGATGAACCAGAAATGATGGGCATCACATGGAATGAAAGCCAAAGTCAGGAGGTAGCCATTGCTTAGACATTTACTGAATGCTCTTTCCCCTTCCAGACTGAGCTCTCTTCAGAACAATGAGTATTCTGATGTTTACCATCTTCTGTGTGTGTATGAGATCGCAGATTCCAGGTGGGAATATTTACACTTTAAAGGGATTGTTCTCAGATCAGAGTGTATGGACTACCTACTCTCTCGTGCTACTCTGCAATTGGGTTTCTCCACCTTATTATGCTGTGTTAACAGTTGGTTTCATATTTTTGCCAAAATCATTCGTTTGGACATTACGCTATTGCTATTTAGCTAATCATTGCTATTTAGCTAAACATCTGTGGACCAACTATACCTCTTCTTGGCAGCAGTCAACTGTAGTAGGAAACTATGCAAACTCACTTTGCAAGTATTGTTCAGGAGTGATTTAAGGACCATTACAAGGAGTGACTGATTTGGCCTCTGAATTCTCCATTAGTTGCATTGTCCTGTCAATGGGGGCAGACCTGGCATCTTTTTCTTGGCATCACACACAAGAGGTTTGGCCCCACCCTTAGATTCTGTAAAAGATAAAAGATAAGATGCTCTTTCAGTCATTACAAAAACATTTTAGAAATACTTCAAACAAATCGAACAGATTTTGAATTGCAATGCAGCAATTTACAGTGTTGGTCCAGCTCATCTCATGCAGCTCAATAGGATCATCTCATGTTTGCAACATCTTTTCTGTTGTCTAATTGGTGAACATTTTAGCGTTATGAAAGGAAAAAAAAATCCTGGTATATCTGGGTCACGGATAAAACAGCATCGCATCAGTTGTAAAACATGGTGGTGGTTGTGTGATGATGTGGAGTAAATTTGTGCTTCAAGGCCTGGCATAATATCTCTTGGAATTATTGGAAGCAGGAACTCTGTCTTCTGCCGGAAACCCTGCAGGAGAATGCCTGGTCATCAGTCCATGGTTTGAAAATGTGTTTGCAGCAAGACATACATCCAAAGCACAGTTTGAAGTGAATTAATCAAAGTCCTGTTTTAAACCCCACTGAGATGTTGTGCAAGAGCATTAAAAAAACATTGTGTCTCAAAAGCTCACACGTTCAGTACAACTAAAATAATTTTGCAGAAAATGTGTGGGCCAAAATTCCAGCAGAGTGGTGTGAGAGACTGATCTTGACCTGTAGAAAGCATTTGGTTGCACTTTTTGCTGGCGTGAAGGTAGGATTATTATAATTTCCATCAATTAATTAAATGATCAATAAAACGTTCGTGTATCATGATACTTTTTTATAAATATCTAAAAACTTTTAGTGTGACAAATAGACAAAAATCAAGGAAATACACTATAAAATACTTGAATATGTCTGTGATAGTTGGAAGTAGTTTAGCAATGACGCTGTATTCACAAAATGAGCAAGATTTTGTCAAAGACAGTTTCATTAGCCATGCAAATACAAAGGTTTTAGCAGTAGGTGGAGTTTTTTCGTTCATTGTTTGCTTCCCTTTCTTTTCTTAAAACAGGGGAAAACATTGAAAGTATTAATATTTACAGAAACACTACATTTTAAAATGTATTTTTCTATTGACAGTAAATGTTTCACCTACTTGAGTGGGTTTGTGTGCATCGTCCTGTTGTTTTTGGTGAGTTCCCCCACTGAGTCTGACATGACATTTCTAGGTATTTTGATCATTTTGAAGCATCGTAACAAAGGCTAATCAATAAAATGAAATAAACCTCAAGGCTTCACACAAAGTCTTTGTCTCCCGTGAGCTCTAGAGGGTGGGGGGCTTTTACAGTAATGGCATCAACCTTGAAGCTTATATCTGATCTGCAGCATCTGGAGGGTGTTACAGCCCCATCTCCTATAACTTATAATTGCATCGTCAAATGTCTTAAAGCTTTAAATACTTTTTCACATCATATCTCTCTGAAGTTTGCTATGTGATTATGAAGTAACGATGGCCACATTGTCACCTAGTAGAAGAGTTTATGGTGGAACTTCAATGCTAGGAGAGTGGGTGCTCTAAGTTAAAGCCAGCGTGGTTCGCTGTCCCCATCACCCGCTGTAGCGCTGGGCCATGTCACCTTCCCAAAAGAGCAGATTGTCACAGCCCGCACCTGCCACCAGAGGGGTGCATCTCCATAAATCAGGCCCCTCGCTGTCCCCAGGCACAACGTACACCTTACCACAATGCACTGCATGAAGATGAACGAGGCCATGTCAGGTCACCAAAAAAAGATCTCCATGTCTGCAACATAAGGCACAGTCTCGTCCCCCCAGCTCCAGTGCCAACAGTTCTATAGTCCACATGCCCTTGCTCTATAGCTGAAGATCATGCACTCTGCACTAATGGAGCTACTGAGCCAGCACTGAAAAAGAGAACAATACCATTAACACACCAGAACCTAGTGAATGCATCAATGTTTATTAAATGTGCTTTTCATTCCTACTGTGTGTTTCTACAAAAAGACACAGAGACCTACTTTTACAAGCACTATTTAGAGAAGCCCACCAAAACATAAAAAATGTCTGCAGCATTTTCAATCCTCCGAGTATTGATGTGGTTGGTTTTCATTTATTTGTCCATACTGTGGCAATGTTCTCTGGAGATAGGTGAATCAGTAAAAGCATAGGGCACAAACAACCCCCACCCCCACCAACAGGAATATAGGATTTTTCAGCACTGCAACACAAGATATCAATATAAAATAACTCATTCTGTTTTGTAATTTGTGTGGACCAAACTGTGCAAACCCTGTTGCAGGAGGATGAAGTCTAGATTTTGAAGGAACTGTGTGTAATGTTGCATTCAGTAATTGTATTGGTCTGTTTGTTTGTTAATTTTTAATTTTTTCAGGTCTAAACTACTAACTTAACTACAGATGAGTAGATTTAAAAGGTAGAAACACATTATGAAACGTCATATAATCCATCATTCCTGCTACCACATGACCCAAAACACGGAAATGCCCTCTAGTGGCAGTAAAAATCACCACAGGTACGCACGAGGGAAATATCTCAACAGTGCCTTTTTTTAAAGATCTTTAAAAAGAATAAATGTTTCCTGGTCCACCTAAACAAAGCAGACAGCTTATCAAATGATGTTCTCTCTACCACAATACACTGATTATACCACTGATCACCTAATTTAGTGGACAGATTGCAAATTGTAACACTTTCAAAGTAGGTGTACCATTTTTACCAGTGTAATAAAGACTTTGAAATGGCACTTTGATGTAGTCATAGTTATTTTAAATATACTGAGAATGCTATTATTTTAATGACTTTCAATGAACTCCTTCATATAATTAGTGTTTATACACTGCATTTCTGCAATGATAAAATATAAATAATCACGATAAAACTTAAAAAAATACTTATACAACATGTCTTTGCTCAACATAGCTACACAACAAAGCATTGCTGATTTAATTATATGCACAAAAATGCCTGGGTTCAGTCTACTCTCTGCACATCTGTCAGTGCAGAAGAGCATGCTGCCTCCGTGGAGGAATGGGACGCCACGTAAGGCTAATGTCACATACTTCTGTGCCTGTCCTTGCCTGATACACATCCCTGTTCACTCTGATATTGGTCTCTCTGTGCTGTTGCAGCAGCTGAGGGCCCAGTGTGTCCTGGAGTCATGCCTAAATCAGAGCGGAGAGCAGAGGAGGAACGTGGTAGCGATGCTGCTGCAGCAGATCCCTGAGCTGTTAGTTTTAATTAGGCCTCAGGCTATAGAGAGCACACAGCCACAATATCAAAGGTCAGATACATCAGTAGTGCTGGGAAAAATGTCGGCCTGATCTGGTGGGCCTGGCCTGCGGGCCAGGGAGCCAGAGGGGGGTAGGTAGGGGGGGGGTTGCTGAGGGGGGAGAGAAACTGAACTTCAAAATAAGGAACTGCTTAATAAGGATGAGCCGATGCTGCCTAGTTTATCACTCTAATGAACAGCGCGGTGCCATGTTATGTAAATAGAGGGCACAGTCAAAACTTCAGAGAAAAGAGAGATGGAAGAGAGGGAGAAGCTGTTAAGATGTCAGAAATTGAGGAATCCTTCTACAGCACATGAATATCACATGTGTTAAAGTTTGGATACACAACAGAAACTTTTAAAGTAATGTTTTAACGTGTCATTCACTTCCAAGACTATACTTTTCATATGTAATAGAAATGGCCCAGTTTTAATTGGAACTGTTTTTGTGATGTCACAAAGACCACCATTTGCATACGAAAACCTATTGAGTCTAAAGCAGTTTAAGTTGCTTATTAAAAAAAAATAAAAATCAGAACAGTGTCCAATATCAGGAACACCAACAAAAGACTTGAATGTAGTATGTAAAACTCCTTTTATTTAACAGTTATTACAATCAATACACAGAAGTTATACTGGAATGGCCCATTTTTATGATATTTTGTGATGTCACAAAAGATCAAAACATTTACAGATATCCAGCCTCTTAATTTGTACTCAACTTAGAAGGAGTCTTAAAGCATTAACAGATGATTGGATGAGGAAAAATATAGGACAGCCAATCAGAAGTTTGGGCATTTAAATAAATAACATCCATAAGTGGACCTAAGGGAAACAAAAAATCATAGAAGTAATTGGATATTGGTTCTTTAGAATCATAAAGCCCAGCAGCTGGATGTTCTAGGGGTTAGGGGGTTACCCCCTGCAATCAGAGGGCTGGGGGTATGAATCCCAACGGCTAGTTTCACTGCTGAGGTACTTTTGAGTATAGTTCCATTCCCACACACTACTCCCAGGGTGCATTATTGGCGGCAGCCCCCTGCTTTATTTGGGGAATGACATAAATACAGGGAAATAATTTTACTGTATGTTGTACTTGTATGAATATCAATGTGACAAATAAAAATCTTCTTCCATTGTGAATTTATATCTCATATTTTTATGTTTATTTTGGAGGGCAACTGGTGGCCTAGTGGTTAGAGATTTGCCAGAAGGCCACAGGTTTGAATCCCAGGACTGTGAGTGAAAACACTGAGGTACCCTTGAGAAAGACACTGTCCCCACACACTGCTCCCCAGTTGTTGCATTGCTGGCTGGAAACTGCTTCACTTGGTGAATGGGTTCATGGAGAGAAAGAATTTCACACAGTGAGCTGTGCTGTTGTGCTTTCGCATGTACCCATAAGGGTCACTTTAATTTACTTTCCATTACTGAAAGACATGCATTTAAACAGACAGGTTTGTTACTGCCGCTACCTTTTCTACAGTTTGTGCTGATGCAGTAAAGAAGAAAATCACATTTGAGTGAGGCTGCATTGGGAAGATGAGACCAGATTGCTGTAGTTCTTAGAATGTACAGTACTGAGCATATATCTCTCTTTTTTTAAAGGGGTCTTATTCAGGAAATATAAAGGTTGTAAATTTGTAAAAGGTTCTTTGCCTGCTTAATGGTAGTTATTTAAAAAAGCAAGACAACATCTGGAACCAAATGTTATTCCTGACTGTATTTTTGTATTGATTCTAATGATCGATGGCCTGGACATGCAAATTAAAACCAGCTGTAGGGTTTAAAGAATATATTGTATGTTGTGCTGCAGCCCTATTATGTTCCTACCATAACTCAGTTCATTACAAACCGCTACACTATCATTATTTTGTCATAATTCACTTTCTATATTTCTAGGACCATGGACATAGGTGGTCTCCATTCATAATTCAGTCCACCAGCATACACTTCTGTTTTATATTTTAAAAATCCATGATTTGATGTTCCTCCACCAGTCTGAAACTAGGCTAGGAGGCCCCCAACCTTCCAGGCTGGGGTTGACCAACACTGACACTGGCTGACTGACATTATGTGCTCCACTGGGGGGAAAATCATGTCTAATAAGGAGTTCACACAAAGGGCTGCTGTGAGAACTTTTCTCACTTTTGCTGATTCTGCGCTTTCCCACTCTCGCCCACAACAGAATAAAACCTGGGTCGGCCCCTGACCTACCTGCAAATACTCAGTCTTGCTGATGTGATGGTTATGGACTGGATAAGATCAGGCATCCTGGGGAGTGCCCCTAGCAACAGCATGTAGCTAAGCTAACAGCAGCAGCGCTTGAATCACACATCCTATATAAAGCAACATTTTAAAACACAGCCCTCTTTTGGGTGCATTTTATTATATTGTGTTAAACTCAAATGCATCTATAGATTTCATTCGCACTAAAATACAGGAAAAAGGAATATATTATAAACATATAATTTGACCTAGCATGGTCAAACTTATATATTCTAGGCAATGTATGCTTACTTTTAAAGTAAACTAACACTATGAAACACAATGTACTTAAAATATTCTTAATTCTACCTTAATTTATGCACCAAACACCTTAATTTGAA
>JBBKCR010000134.1:13914969-13930184 GCA_037577295.1 Ladigesia roloffi
AAAGTTTACTTTCTTTTGTTAGTTTGAGGAGTACGGACCTTGTCTCGTCTTGTCTTGTGTTTTGTGTTACTTGTTTCATTATTAAAACTTTCTTTAACTACTGAAGCGTCTCCCCCTTCTCCTTACCTGCGGCAATGAGCCGTGACAGCACCATTCTGAGAAACAGTGGAGAGATTATATTCCAAAAATGTTTAAAGAATTTAGCAGGAAAATCCATCAGGTCCAGGAGCTTTAATTCTGGGCGTTAAAGTGCTATATTGAGTTTGTCTAATGTTAATGGCAGTTCTAACTGACCCATTTGCTTTTTGTTGAGTGTGGGTAATTCTACATAATAAAAAAAGAGTTGCAAAAACTCCTTTATTTCTTTAGGGGATTTAATGATTTTTCTGTTTTAATAGCTGGAATAAGTTGTTAATAAGTTGGTTTACTAGATATTTACCAGCTTTGTTGTTATATTAAAAATTGAGTTTTTTGTTTATTATGCTGTTAAGTTGTAGGTTAGCTTTGGACAGTTCCTTTTGTATTTGCTCTTTAGGGCTTCTTGTCAGTGTATCCTTAATTGTTTTTAAAAATCAAGTATATTTTGAAGTTCCAGTTTGTTTGTTTTTTCTTGTAGGATGAATATGATATAATTTTGCCTCTTAGTACTTTTTTGGCTGTTTCCCAAACTATTGTAGTAGAGGATGGTGGAGAATCATTTATTTAAATGAAGGATACCCACGCTTTGTTAAACAAATGTGTTAAAGTCAGTATTTTGCAGCAAAGAAGTGTTAAATGTCCATCTGGACATAGGTTGTTTAAATTGCTTAATGCTTAAATCGAGTGTTACTGGTGCATGGTAGGTCACTTATTGTGATAGAGTGGATTAGGGACTCTGAGATATCTGGTAGGATTGAATGGCTAACAAGAAAATAAATCGATACATGAGAAGGACTGATGAGGTGGAGAAAAGTGTGATTATTCACTGTTTACTGGGTTTTTAGGCACCAGTAATTGGTAAGACCAAATTCATTCATGTATTATTTTAATGTTTCAGTGGAGTGCCAATTTCTGAGATTAACAGCAGTAGATGATCTATCTAAATGGGATTAATGACTGTATTAAAGTCGCCATCAATTGTAGACTCTGATAAATCCGATTACGCATGAAAAATGTACAGAAAAATACAGAGTAATCAGCATTAAGTCAATATATATTTGCAACAGTAAAATTATTATTTTTAATGGTTATGGGAAAATGTCTTGGTCTAGACTGGCTTTCAAGTTTGGAAAAGAGTCATAGCCAGGTGGTGATATTCAGGTCACGGTAAAGCTGCCCGTCCACATAGACCTTGTCAGTGGTTAGTTTCCCCTTTTCTCAAAACTGTTTCATGATTGGAAGTTTTTCCACCTCCCCAAGATTTCTATAGGGATCTGGGGTCTCATTTATAAAAATTTGCGGAGAACGTGTACGTACGCTCCAAAGATGAAAATGACGTATGCAAAGGAAAAGTCAGATCTATGAAAACGTGCGCACGCACACCTGCACGCCAATACAGCTTTATAAATCTCACCCTACCGCATATTCCGCCCTTGACACGCCCTTGTTCAACCATACATGCTAAATGCAAATCACCTCATGAATATGCAAGCCCCCGACGTGAACCTGAAAATAGCATTTTGGTAACTGAATGGAAAAGTAAAAAAGGAAATTTCTCAGAGACCGAAACAGATGTGCTTGTGGGGGAAGTTGAAAACCAAAAGTAAGTTTTGTTTGCTGATCACAGTTGTGGGGTTACAAACAAAAAGAAATGCAACAAAAAGAGGGGCGACAGGTTACTACAGCTGTAAATGAAGTGAGGAACCCAGTCTTCAAACGGCACAGGACTACCAAAATATTTCACACCTTAAACCAGGCTACGGTTGTCTGGGACCCGCAGTCAAAAGTAAAGGGCTTATTTGGCGGACATTTGAAACATCAGCTGTGCAACTCCTATATTGACTTCTTAGGACTTTCAGAGACGTGGCTGACCCATTATTCCCCAAAAGCTGTAGCGATTATGCCCGGTCATAATGTGCTCCAGGATAGAGTTGTGTGTTTAACCAGGTTCTCGTGCAACCACGTTGGTCAGGACTATGTCAGCATCACAGATAACTTGCACGTTAATCGAATGTTTTCTATTTACATAAATTATTGCCTGTATTTGTACCGGGATTGCGCGTTTCGTGTCTCTGACATTGGACAGTTCAGCACAAAGCTCCAAAAGCACACATCTAGGTATCTAGGCACACAAGGAATTATTATAAATGTACTAATATATTCACCCTCATGCTGTAATTTTTGCTCATACTGTAAATATTGCTCCTTTGCACAGTTCCTTCATTTGCAAATGCACAATATTATCAACATCAGCACATCACACTTATTATTCTTGTATTTTTTTACATACCTTGGTTCTAATTTTGTTTGTTTAAAACCTAAATTGCTTAACCTAACCTTGGCGCGTGTGTGGAAAGCAAAGAAAAAAAAATCATTGCACAAAGAAATGTAATCTGTACTGTACACATGACAGGAAAAGTTTTGATTCTTGGAATTTCTTCACTCACGTTCACATTTATTTCTACCTAAATGTGCGTACGCATGGGTCCAAGTTTGCGCACATATACGCACATTCTGTCGTCAAGTTATTTTCTATAGATCGTAACTTGTGCGTAAAAAGAGGCATACGCATATTTTAGGTCCGTTTTGTGCATACGCAATGGTTATAAATGAGACCCTGGTCGTTGAGTCTGAATTAAGTCCCATTTAGTTCTTTCCCTTTATATTTCACGAGTTCTTTTTGTTCTTTCAAATAATTTTACTCTGTACCTCTTGTAGACTTGGGTCTTGTAGACTATGATATATAGCTTATATAGCTGTCATTCAAGACCAAGCCATGAAAGTCATATCAATTGAAGTAGGTTTCTTGTAATTTCAGCCAGTACATGGCTACATGAATCCATGTTTCTGACAGAAGTTTTAGGAGTGCATATACACTATTTTTTGGAGAAGTAAGAAGTTCAGTTCAGTGGTGCAATAGTTCGTGTGCATGTTTATGTATGTGTGTGTGTGTGTGTGTGTGTGTGTGTGTATTGGATTAGTTTGGAATGAGGAGTCTGATGGCCAGAAAGAAATACATTTTTGCTGTCTTGCCAGTGGACACCCATATGTCTAATCTTTCGTCAGATGGGAGGAGGGAGAAGAGAGGTGTGTTAAGGGTGTTTGGGGTTATTTACCAAGCTGGTGGATTTGCAATTGCTGTGTGTTGTAACTGTCCATGAGCAACCTGATATCACAAATTATTAAAATACATAGGGTAGTGAAGCATTGTCCTAGAACGAAAAACAGCCCTAAATTGTGATTGCAGCACATATTTTGATTATATTCTATTTCATTATGGCTGCACGAAAAGATGTGGGACCAGGCTCCCATGATGAATGGGAGAGAAAGACCCTAAGGCTCTTCCCAGTTGTTCTCACTATACTCTGTAGTATCTTGTGATCTAAACCAGAACAATTTCCATACCATGCTGTGATGCAGCTACAGAGAATGCTCTCTGTAATTCCTTAGTAGAATATGGTGAGGACTGGGAGTAATAGAGCTGGTGGGGTTCCCTGCAATGTTAACACCAAGGAACTTGGTTCTCTTGATGACCTCCTCTAAGGAGCTGTTAATGTTGAGTGGTGATCACTTACCACTCAACATTTGTGCTCTTCTGAAGTCAAACACAACATTTTTTGTTTTGTCCACAAGTTGAGATACTATTTGTTCAGGATCCAGTTGCAGAGAGAGGTGTCCAGACACTGCAGTGTCAGCTTTTCAGTCATTTTACTGAGGAATGATGGTGCTCATTGCTGAGCTGAAGTCTGTAAACAGCATTCTTACATAATTGTCCAGGTGGGTGAATGCCCGGTAAAGACTGGTGATGGTATCTTCTGTTGGTTAAGATGTATAGCAGTTAAGATGCTATGAAAACTGCAGGGGTATGTTGAGGGTGGGGACCTATGAGTTTTTGTGCCTTATGACAAGCATTTCATGTTGATGGGTGTCTGTGCATTAGTCAATAAAGCAGGTCACTGAGAGCTTCATTGCCACTGGGATGATGTTGGTGACTTAGAAGCATGTTGGAATGACGGTAGTGTTCAGAGATATGTTGAGGTTATCTATGATAACATCTGCCACATGGCCTGCATTTCTTCTGTGAACAGGAACAGGAATATTGTCTTGTCTTGCAGCTATATGTGGGTTTACTTCAAGCAGAGTGGTAAGCAACAACTGGGGATGAGCAGCACTTTCATATGTCAGTCTGCTTAGATGAACACATATGCTTCAGAGCCATGCTTCTGTCTGAGTGGAATTTTAGCATGTTGCCAATCTGGGTGGCTGTGTGTGTAATACTATTGCTGAGCCACGTCTCCAAAAAACAAAAACAAATCAGTCTCTGAACATATGCTGGATAATTCACAGGAGTCAGATGTAGTCCAGGTTATTGTCTAGTGAGCAAATATTGATGAGCAGGATAGATAGGATAATTGGCTGTCTTGTAGTCTAGCACTCCATCACCATGGTTATTTTCTTCTAGATGTCATACCTGAAGCAAGGTCTGGTGAATTTTTCCACGACAGTTGTTCTGGTATACTCAATTAAAGATTTAGTGTGAAACTTGACAGAAAACTAGACTTTTGCACCAAAATGTTGGACCTATCTTGGTCAATCTATGTGGTTACTTCAAACACTTTAAAGTAATCCCACAGTATTTATTATGTTTCTCTCCATAAGCTCATCCTGCAGATGACTCCTTTTCCCATTCCTTTTCTGTATACCTGTATACCTACCTTCTCCATTACACACATCCTTCCTGGTAGTGTAGGTTTGTGTGCATGTGTGTGGGAACAAGTGAAGTACATTCCACATGTGTGCAGTGGCTACATTGTTGGAAGGCAAAGGCCTCAGAGCAACTAATGATAATGAAGTACACAGAGACCACAGTCACTTATGCCTCCAGAATCTGTTCTGAATGAATAAGATTTTCACTTAACTGTTACACACAAATTTACGTAAGCACCGACCTTGTTTACCGACTTCTTCGGAGTTACTCTAGTCAAAATTTACATTGCTATGAACAACTAAGAAGTCACTTCGACCCAGGACCCCTCATTGCTAGGCAGCCAATCTGAGTGTCCCTGAGTCAAATCTTATCAACATATGTGCTGTTTCTAACTATTTTCTATACTTACTTTAACCCTACAAGTAAGCAGCATATTATTGGATTTAAAACTTACACCCCTTACCTAAGAATTTATAATTAATACATTCTAGTGTAACTACATAAATCACAAATAATCAAACAGTGAATCAATGGGTACAGAATAAAACTGAATCATTCAAAAGAAATGAATCACATTAAAGAAAAAATGCAGATTTTTCCACGACAGGCAGCAAAAAAAATAAAGGGCGACAAAATAAATTAACCATGCCAATTACTGGAGCGCTGGCAGTTGCAGGGTGGGCCCTGAGCATAATTGGGTTAATTACAGTATTTTCAGTCATTTTCCACAGTGAGACAAATGGATTGCTTTTCTTCTCCTATGCCTTGTCAACCTCTAACTCACTCACCTCACTCCACTCATCCCCCCAGAGCATAAGAATCAATCCCTCACTTTGTTGAAGCTGGTGAAGATTTGTATCATTAATAGTCTTCCACAACTGATCTTTTTAGGTCCAGGTCCTGAGAGGCCAACACAATTTGAATGAAGATGTGGATTACTGAACAATTAGCACCGCATCCCCAAGACGTTAATTAATATGTTCATTTGGAAGTCAGTTTCCAAAGATCAAGAAGACCAGGCTGTTGTGGAGGGGAGAGGAAAATAAGGTTCTTGTGTAGGGTTGCTACTTCAATTTTCTGCTCTCCCTCAGGGAATAGGGGCTGTTCTGAAAATGAACACAACACCAGTTATACTGTTCCATACTGGTAACATTTTAAAAGGAGTTTTGTATTTGAGAAAATACAAACAAGGATTTGGATGCATCACAAGCTTAGTGATATTAGAGGCCAGATGATCAACCAAAGGAGACTGTGAAACAGAGAAGGATCAGACACTGAGACACATATTCAGAGCTCATTTGAATTAGCAATTTCACAAGGCTCTATGTATGACTATGCAACCAAATGCTGGATTTAAATAACAAACACAATTAGGGGTTGTTTATTTAATGACCTGTCCTCTAATGAAGCAGGGATACAAATTTAGGAGTTTAACATACTTAAGTTTGTCTTATTTCACAACAACAACAACAACAACTATATTACTATATATTATTACTACTACTACTAATAATAAGTAGTAGTAGTGTTTTTTTATTTCCCCAGGCTTGTAACCCAGGGTGGGTCCACCATCATACATGTCTGGAGTTTAGAGCAGTCTTTTGTCCATCTTATGTCTATAGTTTATTTCATCCTTCCTATGTTGTTTACCCATATTTAGCCAGCCTCCAGTGTTTAGATTTGTTCTGTGTTTTGGCCCTTGTTTCAAGATTCAAGATTCAATATACAAGAATTTTATTTATCACATGCATAGTAATACATCTACAACACGCAGTGAAATATGTCCTGAACCACTCCTTTAGACTGTGCAGAATTATACTGTAGAAAAATTAAATTAAGAATAAAATCTAGAATTAAGCCTTTGCAGAATTATAATTTGAGAAAAAAAATTATTAAGAATAAAATCTAGAATTAGGACAATAAACAAGAAATAAAATCTTGACTTAGACAAAAAATAAGTAAGAAATAAGAAATAAGTACGAGTATGCATATGCTTAATATAAGCACAACTGAAAAGGTTTAAAATCGAAAGGTTTCTACAATGCACATGTAACAAATACAAAGACAGGAATATGTATTTAAATAAGTTTTGCTATAGAATTTTCTGTGTGCAATTGGGATGTGCAAATTAATATTAAAGTGCACTGTGCAATATTTTCAAATCAAGTTAGCACAGCAATGTTCAAAACCATAGTGATGAAAGAGGGTGTGTTACAGAATGATATGGCGGATGTAGCAGCATGTACTTCGTCTTTGCAATGAAAGTTTGAGTCATGAAAATCCGTCCACTGCACCTCCCTCTCTCTATGGAGCATTGGCTACAAGTACAAATGATAGGTTAACAACAGGTTTTGCACTGTAAAATGTTTATATATAAAAATTCCAATAGTACACCTTGTTTAGTATTTTGTGGAATCCCATTATCCCCCCAGAACAGCCCTGAGTCTCCTCCTGTAGTGGTTTATAAGATGAAACAACCATTTTTCTTACTTTCCTCAAAGCAGAATCTTCCCAGACCTCATAGTGCGGCTTCTTTTGTGTGCTTTCTCATTGAGATCAATCCACAGGTTTTCAGTTAGATGTAGGTCAGACAACTGGGATGGACATGGCAAAAGCTTGGTTTTGTGTTCATTGAACCATTTCTGACTGGATTTTGATGTGCACTTTGGATTGCTGCCCTACTTGACCAAGGCTCATCATCTTGGCAAAGGCATCCAAATTTAATTCTGAAATCACCCGTACATTCTCGATCAACACCAAACCCATCTTGATTTTTCAAAAACCTAAAATTGTGTTTTGTACGTCCACAGCACCGTACTCGTGCCAGTGATGTGTAACAAACCCCAAGTATTTTTGCTTGAGGTGAAAAGACCAATAAGTCTTCTTCCTGGCATAAATTCTACAGAGTCCGTTCCCATGAAGATGACTTGGTATGGTTTGTTTAGATACACTACATGGAAAAATGTATTTGCACACCTGAACCTTGCACCAACAGGGCCTTTGCATTCAAATACATATACTTTAATAAGAAGTGAGTCCCTCTTCTCAGGTTTATCCAACCATGTCTTTGTGAAGCTCAGTTTGGACACTTGGACACATTTTGCTGGAATAGAAAAGGTGTCCACAAAATTTTATTCTGACAGCGTCCAAAATGTCTTGGTATTCTGAGCATTAAGATTACACTTCATTGAAATGAAACCCTGAAACACAGGTCTGTCCTAATATTTGTGTCTATATAGTGTACATAGTGACCCACAATGGTCTCAAAATCAGTTTGCAATTCTGGAAGTAAGATTTGTTTAATTCTTTGTCCACCTGCTCACTTTAGTTGCTGACAAATTGCCTTGTGTCCTCTCAGATTGATTCATAGGTTGTGCATTTCTCAAGGTTCTTAGTTATTGTGGGTATTTGTTTTAAATTAAGCAACTATTTTCCTGTATTTGTTCTCTGATTTGTGCAAGAAAAAACAATTGTGCTTCACTGCAATGGAATACCTATAAAACTTTTTGATGGTGATCACACAGGGTTTTGAACACTGTGTTGCTGCATTTTTATATCCCAATGAGACAGGAAAACCGTTAAAGGTAGTTGAATATGTGAAACTATACTTAATTTACATTTACTTAACTGAAAAGCCAATCATTTTGACATTTAATTTTTTTCACTACATACTACAACTATCCTCAAAAGTAATAATTTCATATATTGTCATTTTTAATGGTCTATTTGAAGGTTGGTATTTGAGCAGTGTTGGTAAAATATATGTGTATGAAAACAATTTGAGTGACTTGACTTCTAGCATTTGCTTTTAGCTCCAGTGTTAAACAGAGGAAAACAGAACCTCAAACTTTATGGCTGAATGACTATATAGACGTTGTAGTCTTTAGGGGTTTATTAGGTCTTTAAGACTAATTTGTATACAGAAAAGTTCCCTTGTACCAGTATCAAGTGTTTATTTCCCTTCAGTGCTTCCCTGGGTTACATAATGAGTCCAGTGGAGTGGACCAGCAGAGTGGACTGGGCATTATAGTAATGCACTCCAGTGACAGCGATACGACACGCACCAAAGTCGCTCAGCGTGACAAAACTTTGCCAAGAACTTTTGCAGCAAATGAAAATTTCACGCACTGCTGCTTTCATGCTCACATCTCTGCCTATCCTGCCCCTTCCAAAGAAACAATTACTACTTTGCGAAAGGTAGACTAAGTTTGACTTGAACTGCATAAAGTGCTGTTGTAATGTGACTTACCTCTACAGGGCTAATTGCTCTCACTTTGAAGAAAAGCACTTAGCTTTGTGAGACACTACAAATTAACTTCATTTTACCAGGGAGTCCATTATTTGCTTGTGTAATTCCATTTTTCTCTTATGTGTGTCAAATTGTGTGTGTGTGTGTGTGTGTGTGTGTGTATGTACGCGTACATGAGGGAATGTGCTTATGAGGCAATGTAGGTCAGACTATGACTCATCTAAAGTCAGCCATTAAAGACATGCATAGTGCATTCCCTCCATGTGCTCCCTTTTTTTCCCACCTAACCCTGTGTGTCTCTGCCCCAGCATGGAGCTGACTGACATGAGGAGAAGCGCAGGTTCAGCCATGCGCTAAGAAAGGAGCCGAATGGCACCAAGTGCTTTTCCTATTGTAGCACGCTGTGCTGCCTTTTCGCACCAGCCTTTTTCAGCAGTCTGAAATAATAGAAGAGCGCAGACAACCCAAAACTCCTCCAGCCCATTATTGCACATATATGCGGGACCCACCGAGGGGGAGATGGGAGTAGTGTGAATCTGTGTCTGTGTGTGTAGGAGGGAAATAATGAGCAAAAAAATGGAGAGAAAGAAAAGTGTGTGTGTTTGTGTGTATGTGTGTGGATGGGTGGGCATGGATTTGGGGGTGGGGGGGCTGGAATGTAATGTCAAAAAAGTAAAGTATAAAAGGTTGCGAGACTTCTCTAAATGAATGAGATAGGGTCGGGCGCTGGAATAATAGCTTGGCCGGAGGGTGCAACAAAGCTGCAAGATTGTGTTGAGTGTATGAAAGGCTTCATTAAATACATGAAAGGTTGTGAAATACTTTGGAGGGAGGTTAACTGGCTTTAGGCCTATTCTCAGAGAAAAGTGCCTTAGCTACCACATCCAACAATGCAGCAATGTTTCTGCAGAAAAAAAAGTCAAAATTTCTGTTCACACTGACAAATGAAGAGCCTTACAACATCCTAACAGGCTCCAGACCCATAAAACTGTTACAAACAAAACAAAAGAAAAACACAAAGATCCAGATATTGTTTGATTGATATTGAATGATTACAGGACTTGGGGAATCTTGTGGTCTGGTCTTTAGGACATTGCCCCTGCAATCAGAAAGTCATGGGTTTGACTGCTAGTGTCGTCATTGAGGAACCCTTGAGCAAGTCACCATCCCCCACACACTGCTCCCCGGGTGCTGGGTTTCTGGCTGTCTGCTGCTTCCCTTAGTGTATGAGTTAAATGCAGATGAATAATTTTGTTTGTACACTCACTCCTCCTTGAGGACCCCAGCAGGCTATGCTCCTCTCTTCAGTCATCTCAAAATTGTAAATGTAATATGTAATGTAAAATGTAAAGTAATATACATTACTCTAAAACAACCCATTTTATTTTAAATATGGTCACTTATTACTTTTTTTTCTAATGCTGTGAGACTCCTGTTTTGAAAGGCAGACGTGAAAAAGAGAAATACATGAGAGGATTCCAGAAACCAGTACAAACCTGACAGAAATATTTTATAAATCTGAATTCCTTCATGCATTAAAAAGAACAGAAATGAACACAGAGGGAGGATACAAGAGAAAAGAGAAATTAGAAATGCTCCAGTGTTCCAGCATATATAGTTTCACTTCATTGTAACTATGATCTCCATTTTTAACATGAATTGTCATTTATTCATGCATTTTTCTAACTGATGTGGAAAACCATGATTTTTTGACCAGCTGGAGTGTCGGATTACCTGGTAAAGCTTCTGTTTAGTCAAGTTAGTTTTAAGAATATTAAATAAAAGGTAATCCTAGTATAAAATCTGTATTGTGGTCTCTTGTTAGATAAAGTAATGGTGAGACAATATTACCTTCCCAGAGGGGAGTGAGGAGAGTAAAACTTTTGCAATGTGACAGTTTATTCAAATTTGAAATGATTCCCCAGCAAAAAAACTCACAACCATTATTTATGAAACTGAAGCTTATGTTGTCAGCTTTATGGCACAGCTTTCAGTTTTAAAGCTTAGGTATTGGATGGCTGAAGCAGCTGAATAGTTAAATGACCAAAGTACATACTGTATTTCATACCTAAGAATGAAGAAAATAAAAATAAATAATTAAATAAACAATCACTAAATTCATAAAATACAAATCAAATCAAATAAGTACATAACATTAAACTTAAAATAAAGGGAAGGGTGGTCTAGCATCTAAATAACACTACTGACATTAACTAACCCAGGATGTTGGCTCTTAGGAGATTTTGGATGGATGTGTAACCAAGTGTAACCAAGATGTGTAACCAAGTGTGTAACCAAGACTGGACCTATTTAGGTTTGGCATATTTGAGGCGAGCAATAATAAGAGAGGTAATATATTGATAGGAAATTAACCAATATTGTTTTGAAGATGGATTGGGTTGATGCCAAAGTCTTAGTATGGATTTCTTTGCTGCCTGCTAAAAGCATTTATTTCATTACATTCATGTTATTTGTCTTTGATTTTCAATTCAGGCTTGAACCTTCTGAATTGTATTTATTTAAGTGCATTCAGAACTATATGAAATGTTTAGAGATGGAAAGTTTTCCAAAAAAAAGTGCTCATTAAAACAACAAAGCTTCAAGCCGTGAAGCCCTCCTAGCAGAACTGTACCTAAAAAAACAAACGCCTCCTTCCCCGAAGGGGATTAACTCTCAAAAACCTGACCTACTTTGATGTGTGCCTACCCTTTGAGTGGAACAATCAGAGGGACAGGGCTCGCGAGCCTCGTGGTGATGGCCCAGCAATAGCTGACCTATTATTTTAAAAGGCCACGGGGAGGGCGGCATGCCTCGCTGTAGATATCAGCCCTTTCTGCCAATTAGGGATCAGGGGTTAGGAGGAATGGATTAAGCTTGTGTTTGAGTCTGAAAGTGTGTGAGAAACCACAGCATTGAATATCGAGCTGGACAGCAAGAGGGAAGAAGGGGAGGGTTGACTGACAGCCTCTCCTGTGGTATGCATATAATTAAACTCAACAAGCTTCTGAGTTTCTCTCCCTTAAATCCAGCATCGCCTGCCACCATGGAAATGCAGAAGGCTAACTGAAAGCCATCAGCTTAGCAGTGGGTCCTCAAACAGCTTCTCAGCATGATAAAATGGGGAGGCTGCTGTCTGGGTATTATAGTCAGCAGTGCATTCTGAGCAGATGAAAGCTGATATACATTCGTTGTGTCCTGTGGAGCATGCAGGCATAATATTGCATTTTCCAGTATGAGCTTCTCCTTGACTGGTCACTTCTTACCTACAGTTGCAGCTGAATTATCACAGCACACAACAAATGGATAATAAGATATTTTCCAGCACAGTTTGGACTATTATAAGTATATTAAATTTGACAGTGCTAGTCTGTGTTCTGGAGTTTTCGGTGTTGCCTCCTGAAGCTCAGCACAATGCCTCCCTGGGAGAAATATCTTTTAGTTAAATAAGATTCTTATTTTTAATAGGAAAAAACGAAGCTACTTCAGGCATGTGTTCGTGGCTGCTGGGTGCGCAGCTAGTGACAAGACTGGTATGTCTAGTACTTTGAAAACATCTTAAATGCAAACAGTACAATGTACTACAGAAACATAACACCGATGCAGCAATTGTATGACTCATTTGCAAAGTACTGAAGAGCTTTTATTGGCTTTTAGATAAAGAGGCCTATTTTGGAACACGACAAACAACGGGTGCTCATGCGGTTTTGCTATTTTGACAGAACAATGATCCATTTGTGTCACATTTTGTTTCGTTCTGTTCATACATCTGGCACTTTTTTCTTACTAGATATCAGAGCTGTTTTTAAAAGTGTTGTGGTGGAATCTAGCTGTGCTATTTCCTATCAATAAATTGATTTGCATTAATCCCCCTGAGGGACCAGGTCTTGACACCAAGGCAAATATTTCACATTTTTCTCTGCCTTACTGACATTATACCTTCCAAGGATTATTGACAGTGATTCAACTGTACTGATAGCTATTTATTGGTCTAATAGTATGATGTGGTATTAAATTGCCATTTTAATGCCATTTTAGGATTTCATTCTCCTTAGTCATGTGAGTCTTGTCCCTATTTATGGCTCCTCTCCTGTTATTGTATATATCATTGCTGTCTGAACAGAACTTAATATCTCCAAATTTCTAACTTTTCAGAAAAAAAACCTTGTAACTTATAATGTAATTTCTACTAATATCTTCATCCTAAAATATTTCTTATAAGACTCACACGGTGTTTTCAAAATATTTGTGAATACAAATATTTAAGCCATATACATTTTGAGAATGAAAACAAAATCTGTATGATAACCAGCAATGTTATTACAAACATATATACATACTATTCAAGAAAGTCATTCAAACCCTATGCAGAAGCTTTAACAGTTGAGGTCTATGGGGATGTACAGGGAATATGGGGCTATATTTGCTATCTTATGTTTCCATCAAAACAGTGGAGCAGCATCACTGGTTGGAGAGCCTGCCGTCTTGAGCAGAATTTTTCATTCTTGAGCAGCGTTCTGACTTGATTTGTTCCGACAGCATATTAAGAAATCACAGTTATTTCAAAAGCGTGTTTTCCCGCATTGTTACTAATTCTGTATATGCAGATGTGCTCCCAGCAGGACTAAGAGCATTGTGCTTTCCAGGTGGTGTGTGAAATAAACTGCAGAATGCTAATTCACAAGTGCATTAATTTCTCAAGCTTGGGGTGTTGAGGAAGAAATATGCGTGCTGTGCTGAATGTGCATATCAGATACTTACTGAGGTGGTACATGACAATATAATCCCCCCCACTACTCTGTATGATGTATTGAGTAGAGCAAATTAAAGAAATTGGAAACAAATGTTTCTTTAGACTTTAAAGTGCCTAAAAATTCAAAGTGCCTAGAAAAGGTGTTCAAACTATTCATGTATGCGTCAGTGTGTCAATAAACAAAATCATTCCGCTGAAACTGGTCATGCGTGCATTGTGCCAAGCTTCCCAATACTTTTGACCATGTAGTGTAAGTAATCTGAGCAAAAAAACTGTGTTGTATGCAATATTTTATTCATGTGTAAGGGATGTGCACTGTTAAATCATGTAGATTTATTTTGTTATCATTATTTCTTGTCTTTGTCTTATTTACTTCCAATGCCGTGGTTGTTTTTTTAGTGGCAGCAGTGATTAAAAAAGAGAATGGAGTCTGTGGTGGGCATCAGTATTCCAGCCATTCTCTGCACCTGCCTGTGAGTTCTTAATCCTGCCCTGCTGCGCCTTTAATTCCCTCTTAACTCGAATGCAAATACATCTAATAAGGTTAATATTCCAGGGCGCTTGAGCGTGTTTGTGTGTGGGCGCATACATGTTTGTGGGGTGTGTGTGTGTTGTGTATGGGTGGGAGGGGGTGTACACACAAATCAGAATTGCAGAAAAGATGAGAAACAAAAGCTGTGGAGTGTCGAGTTTGTGGAAGCACATCTGCTGAGCTTCCCTACTGCTGAGGTCCTTTCTTTCCTTCTGCCCCCTCAGTGCCCTCTGTGTATTCTTGTGGTTGTCTGTCATAATTACCAGTAATAAACAGAGATGAAAACAACATCAAGCTGTAAGAAGCTTGTAGTAATTAAGTCAATGAGGAGAGAATTTCTTGCTTATCAGTTTGTGCACCTGGTGCAACAACCCTGCATGGTAAAAAAAGTCATTTCTTCTTAACCATGAATGTGTCATGGGATGTACAGAGCCATAATGTATTTTATGTATCCTGCTTGTTTTAGTGGAGGCAATAACTTGGCCTGTGGTTCCACTAGAGTTGTAGTACTCGAGACCGGTCTTGAGTCCGACCATTTTCTGCTTTCTCGGTCTCGTCTCAGGCTTGAACCTCCAAAGTCTCGGTCTTGACTCGGTCTCGGACAGCAGTAGAAGCAGGAGGACTCGTAATTGCAGTCCGAGTCCTTGAGACCAGTTCATTATTTATATGTTCATGGTAACAAAAAACTCCAACAATTATCCATCATTACAAATAAATAAATAATAATAAAAAAAAAATAATAAAAATAATAATAATATTTTTTTTAAAAGCATGGAATGTTGACCGGCATTATTTGAAAATGACACTGTGCATGTGTGTGTAATGGGTGTACGTCTGT
>JBBKCR010000134.1:13930284-13952677 GCA_037577295.1 Ladigesia roloffi
TCGGACTCGACTGCTTTTGAAAACCAATGGTCTCGGTCTCGACTTGGTCTCGACCCTTCAAAGACTCGGTCTTGACTTGGTCTCGACATAGGCGGTCTCGTCCCCATCATTAGGTTCCATCACTGTAAACACTAGACCCTAAGATACCTGAGCTTGCCTAAGCAGAAAGTCGAATCAAATAAAAGGTTTTTAACAGATCAGAACAAAAATCTTATACTATAGGATTGTTTGGGGTACATCCACATTCAGTTTCATCATTTCAGACTGTAACTGTTCAATAAATGTTAAAGCTGTACTGTACTGGCAATGAAATTCTGGCTAGTGAATTAATCTTACTGTAAATCTAATCTAGTCTAATCTAATATAATCTAATTTCCTGAGATGATTAGTGTAGGGATATTATACATCCACTGATCTTATTTCTAAATAAATATATGTTCGTTTCAAGCTATTTCATCCAATGAAAATGTCTCAAAGCCGTTCAAATTATTTAAAAAAAATGTCTTTTCCATTATATCTAGATAGTTTCTACCTAATTAGGGCTACTGACTTAGTTTAAGATCATTTCACTTGACATAGTGTCTTTTTCTTTTTGTTTTCTTTCCAGTGAATGCCCTGAACAGCCCAGACAGCATTCACTGCCTGCTATCTCTTCACTATAATAAAACTTCCAAGGAATATTAATGCATAGCAGTGTGTTTACAATGAGCGTTTACTATAAAGAAATACGAGCGCTGTATCCGGCAAAACAGAAACTGGCTAATGCATCCAGTCTAGTGTAGGCGATGAACGACATCTCACAAATTGATGTATGTTAAGGCAATATCTTTTCGTCATGACTTGGAAATATAACACACACAACCCCCCCTCCCCCTCTTACCCCCTATGATTGATAGGTATCATAAAAATTAAAGGCTCAACTTTGAGGTCAGGAAGAATGATTCTCTGTCAGTGAATCTTTAATAGTGAGAGAGAGCCCTAAAGTCATTTCTCTTGAGGACAGGCGGGCGGTGAGGAGATGTGGGGGTGTTGGGGGCTTGAGGTTGGGTGGGGTGGGGCTGGGAGAGTTTGGATGAGGGGGGATCAGAGAGACACAGAGGGTTATGGGATTTTAATCAATATGGTTTGAGGCGAGTGGATGATTGGAAAACAAAACTAATCTAGCTCTCATTCTTCCTTCTTCCTTCCTGTTTGTCTTGTGCTGGAGACCCAGATCTGTTCCTTTCATCAAAGCATCACTGTGGATTTTGCTCTCCCTTGATCATACGTGTCATCCAGTCACATTCTAAAACTGAATAAAGCTGGAGGTAACATGGAAACAGCTTCATGCTTCTATCCTATTAAAATACAACACAAGGATTTGTCACAGGTTTCGTTCAGCAAAGAAGTGGTGATATTTCCACAGCAAAACCATGAAAAATAATTATTCTTTTCACAGCACGCTCCTTAAATGAACAGTTGGGTGAAAAATAGAATTGTATGCAATTTTCCTCTTAATTCAGGTGCTGTCAATCAGCCAATATAAATTTGACGTTTCCTAAAAAATTCTGTAAGAACTACATCACCAAAACTGTTAACAGCACCGCGATTATGAATACAGTAAGTCATTAAGGTGGTGCAGACATGTGGATGTGGTTTAGATCACAGCATGACTTACTATATTCATAAACATGAATGAAACCACACTGTTACAGGCCAATTCAGGGAACACTAGTGTTCACATGTATTGTGGACTTTTGTATGGGTTTGCACTGGCTTGTGAAAACTATAAGGCCTACAATGGCAAGATATTTAACTTGTATTCGTTTTTAGAGCTCACAGTAAGTTGTGCTGTGTCCTAAGCCACACTGACAAGTCTGCTTCACTTTAATAAAGATAATGGGTTGAAGGGAGTTTTAAAGATAGTATGGATTTACTGTTAATATTTATTTAATGTGCTTCTCAGCAATATTGAAGGTTTGGCTCCAATTCTAAGTTAAAGAAACAAAATCTGGATGCTAAACATGTCTTGGCTAATTGAGTACATGGAGTGTAAGTAGAAACCTGTGCAGTAAAATCAAATGATGCACTAAAAGTGTACCTTATTTGTGAATATATACAATATCACATTCGTGTCCAAAGTAAGTAGAGAGAGGGGAGACTGTGCTGATTATATTCATGTGGAAATGCACCATTACCAAGTAAATTGAATGCATCAGTGTTTTCCATTGCAGACAAGCTGACACACAATTACTATAATCAGATGTTAAAGAAAGGATGCACATTTGGATTTTGAATAATTAATTTCTTAGTTGAATGGACAAGTCATCAAAAGCTACAAACAAATCCCCACTCATCTGTTCTGATAAAATATTAACAGTCGTCTCAATGTAAAAGCTCGCTCTTCTCTTAGATCCAATATGTAAACTATGGAGAGTGCTGTTCATTTCCACCCTGATGATTCTGCAAAAATGTTCAACAGCAGTCTTTTATACATCCTGGTTTTTGTCATGTCACATAGGCCTTCCTTGTTACAGGTTTTTAAACTGTGGATCTGGACACAGTGCCTTGTGTTCCCAAGCTGAGTCAGTGTGCCATGCATTTTTCATGTGGCTCCATGTAGGCAAACCAACTGCAGTATATAAGCAGTGAGCTTTAGACATAAAGAAATGCCACAGGACCCTACAGCACTGGACGCCTGACATGAATACTGCAAGGCTGGACATGTTGTGCTTGGACTGCACAACAGATCCAAAAAGCCCACAGTCATTTGGGAAGGGATAGAACTCAAACTCTATACGATTCCTCCATTTTCCATAATGGGGAACTATAATCAAGTCATTCTCATTGCATTCATTACCCAGTAGTGGTTGCTTCATTAAAGCTCAAGTTTGGAATGCCTGAAACAGCACTTCAGCTGCTTTAAGATTACCGCAGTTTACGTACAGCAACTGTGCTATACTTATAGGACACTTTAGGGGAGACTTTAGTTATGTGAAATCCTGGGTTGCTGGGTTTCCTGACTGGAACATTGAAGCATAAATGAATTCATTCAATATCTAGTATATCAATAAAGTTTAGTATTATTTAAAATGTTTTAAGAAATGTTATCTGGTCATCATCTGAACTATTTACATTTAACCAGTGCTGAAGAGGATTTTACTTTTAAGGTAAAATTAAGGGAACAGTTTACAAATTAATGGGCATTTAATTCAAATTAAGGTGTTTGGTGTATAAATTAAGGTAGAGTTAAGAATATTTTAAGTACATTGTGTTTCATAGTGTGGGGCCTATTCCAGCTGTCATGAAGCAAAAGTTGGAGAAAAACCCTGCACAGGTCACCATCAGAGGGCAGATACATAGACATATACACACAAATACACTTACACCCAGAGCAATTTACCATCTCCAATTTTGCCTGACATTCGTACATTTGAACAGGTGGAATATGCAAATCTACCCAGAAAGGATCTCTTTGCTGAGAGGTGGCTGTGCTACTCATTTAATGATTATATTTGAACACTATTTTACACTATATTGGTGTCCCAGTCAATAAGCATAGTTAACCAAATATTGTTTTTTGTCAAATTTCAATCTTTAAAAGATGTTTGATAGCCTGATAAAAAAAAAACACATTAAAATAAATGAAGGCATTAAAACAAAAATGTTTTTTTGAATAAAAAAGGATGAAACAGAGTTATTTCACCCTCATGTCTTGCTTGATTCACTGCTACTGGCTCGGTAGCATTACATGCAAGTGAGAGAACAAGTGAGGGTACATTTATACTGTAATTACCTGCCTCATTTATGTTAATTAATTACACAATATATGTTGATGGGCAGAGAAGCCCCCACTGTAAAGATAAATGGGGGAAAATAGTGTTATAGTATCTAATGTGCAATATGCAACATACAGTATATATTAGGGGTGTGCAGAGTGGCCGCTATACAAATATTGTCTGAATATGGTATTCGTAAAAAACATGTTATTTGTGCCTTTCCGAATATCGTATTTGTATTTGTTTCCACCCCTCGTATAAATGTATCTGTCTATGTAACTGTCCTTGATAAATCTTTGTAATACATTTTGCCAATCATGTTGAATTCTTAGATATGTCCGCTGGCATACACGTACTTTGCTATTCATTATTAAATATACACCCTTACTTCAGTGGTACAAAATTAAATTACAGGTCATTTCAACATTCTCTCACAATGTTTCTAAATGATTGTTTTTTTTTTCATTTATAAAGTTAAAGTGATTTTGATGAGTGGGCTAAAATAGAAACCTAATCATAAACCAGATTAATGTGTGAGGATAAGCAGTCAAAAACTGCTAGGCCAGCACTTGTTCCATCACCCTTACTCCTGGGTGAGAAACAAAGGTGAAGTGTAATGTCTCATAGAGACTTAAGTGTGTGTCATGTCACCATGTACCATGGTACAAAATAATGACCCATGTCTTCATTACAGTTATGAAGCCTACGCTTTGGTGAAGTGGAAAATAAAAGAAACTGCATGATAAAAAACCTCTACACACTCACATATACACACACTGACACACACTCCCACCTGGCCTTGTTTCGCAACCTGAAATGGAGTCGACTGCCCGCTCGCCCAGACTGTCAGATGTGTGATATGTCCCTGGGACGGTAAATCGAGCCATTGCTTCACTAGCGCAGTGTGAATTTCAATTTAAGATATTTGAGCATAAATCTGTCGTGAGGGGAGAAAAAAAATAAATAAATGAGTGAGGGACTATGATTGAATCGAGTGAGCAACAAGTGTTCCTATTCCATGACTGAACATCATAAATTCCTGTCGGTAGTTTGGAGAAGCCTGTTACATCTCCTTAATTGTCCATATTTTAGCCATTTTAAGTAATCTGAGGAGCACTGGAAATGTTTGTATCCCCAGACGAGTAAGCCTTGGGTAACCCAGGGCCGTAATGTATAGGGCTGCTCTCATGTTTTCTGCAGTAATGTGTACCTGGCTGGATGACCTCCAAACTGGCTCATAAATTCAGCAGGGAGACCAGGTTTCTGCAGTGCTCTGGCTGCCTGACTCCAGGCTGCACCTTATTAGTATGAGTGCTGCTGTTGCTGCTGCTGCTGCTGCTGCTTCCTGCTCAGCAGACAGTACCTCCTGGACTGCGCTACTGCAGGCCTGGACACACAGCCCAAGCCATTTCCCAACATGCTGCTTAATGGGCTGCAGTACAGGAACCCATTAGAGGAATGTCCTTTTTAAACGATACATTCAATTAGACACACAATTAATTAGGAAGCATTTTCTGCAGTAAAATATAGTCATGTGGGCCCCATGTTGGATGCTAATTGAATGCATTCTGTCCTCCTCGGATACATGAAACTGGCAGCTCATGTGTGCAGGGAAATATGTAAAACTCTCTTGTTTAATAAATGTATGTAAATGTATGTAAATTTGCATCAAATGACAAATAGCTTATAAATTGGGTGGAGAGATTAGAAGTGTGACATATTTTAATCCATTTACTTAAATATAAACATTTTGGGTGGATTTTCCTAACAAGGAGACTTTCTTTAATGATGACAGGGGGGTGTAGAGCCTAGACAGAGGAGCCTTGAACATGTGCTGATATCAACAGAATAACATAACAGTTTATACCTCAGGTTCAGATTCATGTTCGAAAACAATGCGGAATGAACCTTAAATGAAGCCTTGTAGTCCTGTTTATTCTTTTTTAACTGTAATAAACACATTAGACTCACAAATCATGTTCACTGCAGAGACAGCCTTACATTTAGGATCCATTCCGAAATAAAAATGGCAGTGTTGTAAACCCAATAATTGACGATTGCATCTCACACACATAGTTAAGTGTATTTGATTTTGAAACAGATAAAATAAAACAGAACAGAAATGTAAGCAACTTGCATAAATTAACAATACATATGCTTATAGAAGTTATTAATAGCACCTGACCCAATAAAAGTATAATCTTTGACATATCATATCATATTGTAATGAAATGCTAATCTTCTATTCTTGTTCACACTGCTAAATGGTAAAAGGTTGGCTGGTGCATTTTTTATTTAACTGTCATAATGTCGTTCTCGTCTGTCTGAACATACCATGGAAACACTGTGACTGGCCCTAAATTCATCAGCCAGTGATTTAACAAATGCTGGAAATGGCAGCCCTGAAAATGATAACATCTGCGTTATCATTCTAGTAGTGACAGCCTGTTTTACTTAGAATTGATTTAAATATATTTTTTTCTGCCTTTCCAAGGTTTCAGTAGTTTGGCGCTGTTATAATGGTCTGAGTGTCATTTATACTGATTTGTAAAACTGTTCTGATTCACAAATGATCAGGACAAATGATGTACTAATATAGTAATATTACTACTAAACATAAATGCAAGTAATTCTACTACGACTAATACTACTACTTCTACTACTTACTTCTACTACTACTACTGCTGCTGCTGCTGCTGCTGCTGCTAATAATAATAATAATAATAATAATAATAATAATAATAATAATAATAATAATAATAATAATAATCGTTTTTATTTGGTCCAATGTCCAACTTTCTCTGGGAAGACAGTTGATGTGTACCTCCATGTAATCTCTATGGAATGTGTTCAGAATACCACACTTATTTTGTCTTAATGCAAGGGTGCTCATGCTTCATCCTGTCTAGGGCTTGCATAACTGGACTGTGTTAAAATTACAGATGAAATGTCACACTCAGCAATGAAGCCATTAAAGGGTGATCAGATGTTGCTGTTTGCCTCTCCAAAGCTGCATATCAAGAGCCATCAGAAGCCACACTTAGACCGTCACAGCCACACACACTACCCACACCTCGTCAACATGCCTACACAATGGCATCATTTGTTAACATTGTCATCGTGTGAGAAACGTGAGCAAGGCTCATTGTCCTCACACTGCCTCACTGAGTTCGAAATGAATGAAACTGAATCAGGGGTCCCACTTCAGGCTCCCGCTGCCATTGCCTCTCAGGTCACAGAGTTCACATAAGAATAATAAGGCCATTATGCATGATGGTGTTTCATTCTTTGCAAGGACCTCGGGACCCTCTATAAGGTGGAAATGATAATCCCCATATAAATGTCTTTAATCGGCCTGACAGTGAAATGCTTGACCTTGGGGTGAGGTCGTTGTAGCATGGATAAGCAGCTAGTTTAACTGTGTAGATGGTGGTTAAAGATAATTAACTCCTGTTAGGGGAGACTGATGCCCAAGGAGACTCAGCGGAGAGGGATAACTTTAATGCACGCAAGAAGGCTGTTGTGGTAACCTTTTGTTCTGCAGTGAAGTGAAAGTGATCAGTGTGATTCCTCACCAATGACATAAAGAAGCCAGTTCGGAGCTTTTGACCCTGTCCTAATGCAATGGAAAGTTAAGTTAATGCTATATTATGTTCGCTAATTCAGGATTAGTAATGATTTTTCGCTCCTTTGATATTAGCAACTACTCTGCAATTACAGGGCCCATATTATAGAACATTGAATTTTCTTGACCTTATTTAAGGTAAAGCAGTTTGATGTAGTATATAGCATGCTGACATATGTCATGTTAGTGCATGGAGTTTAAATTAGTCCCTGAAGCTCTAAAAACTGTCTATTTTGAATGAGCTCTTTCTGTGATGGCATAAGAGCTAAAGCATTTATATACTTAGTATTTACAGCCTGAATTCAACCCAACAGTTTATTTCAACAATTTAGCCCAACCCATTCACAGTGAAATTATATGCAGTGTTTGAAATTTTTAGATAAGATACAAAATAAGTCAGTTAAACAGAAGACAATAGATCTGTCTTAAAGTGTGGTAGCAACAACAATCTTTATGATTCTTAGGGATGAGGAGAGGTTGGAAAGTTGTCACATAAAAAATTAATTATGCTTGTTTTGGACATATGAGAATGCAAACATGTCAAAAGCAGACCTCAAGGGAAACCAAAGGTTTTTGGCCTTTTAAAGTACTGTAACAGCCCAAAACAGATTACATAAACAAAATGCCACTTGATACACTCTATTACATAGAATGGAAGGCTGTTCCATTGGTCCCTGCGGTGACCAATGTTCTCTAACACAGCTTTAAGAGTTTATTTATAATGCATGTCACACAAGTCAGCATTACTTTAAACCTTCACTAAACAACTAAACAAACTGCATGTACAGCAAAATCCCCAGTGCAGTACTAACTCTAGCTGTTTTTTTATGCAGGTATTTATTACACATAACTCACCTTGAGCTAGAGAGTTACATGATACAATTAACCCCTAGAACTCGAATGCCACCAGCAGCGTAAAAAATGGTAAATTATGGTCACACGGCCAGACACCTCCCTATATGGAAATTTCCCACCTTGGTGCTCAAGGTGTGTCCCGTCAATCTGAACTTTGTTTAGTGTTCCCACTTAGCATAGAAACAAATATATCGTCATAAAAATAAAAAAAAATAACAGAAATGTCAAAATGTCTTTTATTTTAGTTGTTCGAAACAAACACAAAATCTTGGAACAACTTCCGGATGCCTTCCCTCCAAAACTGGGTTGGTAAAACCTGCAGAGGGAAGGAGTCCGGCGAGCGGCCAAGCAGTGGCGTGCCAAGCAAATGCACCGTAAACGGTGAGCATGCGGGGGGTTGTTTTAGACTGTTTTTATTTGATGACATCAAATTTGACCAAAGTTCCAAATGTCAACCAATATTCAATATTTAATTATTATTTAGCATGCTAACAAGCAGCTCCAGAGCAAAACATATACATGATTTGCCCATCAAAACCAAGAGGCAAATCCCCCTACTAAAGACAAAAACATCAACATGCCAATATTTTATGTAGCTAATTACTTTGTCACAGTTTATGTGAACACTCACTATGCCCCTGATTTGTTGCTGAAAAGCTTTTTAGCATGGTGAACTATAAAGATTCAGTAGTAGTGGTAGATGATATGCTTTATGAATTCTATTTTAAAGCAACATATAAATATATATACCATTATTATTAGACAACCTGAAAACACAACTGCCAAAAGGGCAAAGCTCGTAGGTTGAAAACAAAACTATATTCATCCATTTATTAATTTAAAAGAACAAAAAATAAATACTTTGTGTAAATGTCCTGATTTAAATCATTCAGTAAGATAGCGACCAAACAGTGATTAGGCTGTGACCATTCTCTAAATGTAAACATCCAATCTCCTACACCTCCAAACAATCACAGGAATTATTCAGGAGATTATTTCAATTATTCAGGAGTCTATTCACAAAATATTAGTGTGACATCGCTTATTGAAATGAATCTGCTTTCCTGCCTCCAACCTACTTTTTATCTAACATAGTGACAAACCTCTGAGAAGAACATTTAATGTAATTTTGATGGGATTAACGGGTAATAATTAATGCTGAGAAACACGATTAGCTGCAATTAATAAAATTTTTATAAACAAAATTCAATAATGAATGTAGGGTATTTTGCACTTTTATTTTTAAAGTACTGCCATATGAACAAATAGAGCATTAAGATTTGGCTTGCAAACACTTTTTGACAGCAGTGTACGCTATAAAACAGAAACACAGTTACAGTTCAAATATTTCAAGCTATTTGCCACTGCAGGGCCTTTTAGCTAGTTTGCTATAGAAAAACAAGTTACCCTTAGTGTCCAGGGGGTGGTAAGCATTATAACAGGTTCGGGGTGGTTCCTGTCTCCCTAATTTCTTTCCCTCACGAGGACAACAGAGTCCCTGTTAGAGTGAGGTGAAGTGGTCGAGCACAAAAAAGGACAAAACTTTCAAAATAACATTGTGATGATCTTAGTAATTGTGTTTTTTGTCATTTCAGTTATTTGTTAGAAAAAAAAATTGTTGTAATTGTTTGGTGTTCTGTTCTTTTGCATTTTTTCGAAATTTAGATTAAGGTTGAGCAAGATATGGAGAGTTTAAGAGAAGTGTGTGATTGTGGGTGTGGTTGCGGTGGTGGCCGAGGAGTGTGTGAGAGCAAGAGGAAGCTGGGCGGTAAGAACTGGTTTAGGAATTAGCAGAGTGGCCATACACCAGCTCAGTTGTTCTATGAGAAACTTTAATAAAAAGAAGCTTCGGCAGTTCAATTCTATAATAATAAAAATAAAACAACATTAATACATGATGAAATAATTGTTGAAATTAAGTAAATAATGTGTTAACACGTTAACATTCCCAGCCCTAGTAATAATGGTTTCAGATAATACACTTCAGTTACATTTGGTTTAAGAAATGGATAGTATTACATTTTCCCTTCAAACCTGTCAGGTTATAGGATATATGTTGTCCAGTACTCAGCACAAATGATGGCATATAGTAAGGTTCTTAACGCATATCATAGGTGCCAGTGCCTAGTCAGTGTTGCCAAACTATTAATGGATAAATGGTGTTAACGGGAACATCTCAGCGGATGTAAATTACTTAGGGACAACCTTAACAATGGCTCATCATGTTTTTGTTGGTGACCAGTAATCATTTGGTACATTTGCCTGTCCTCACTCTAGAAAATTGCTTAGCATGCCAGAATGGAAGTGCTGAATTACTATAAAGTATGAAAGAAAGCTGCTGACCTGAGGCCAATTCCAGCAACCCCACAGTATACACATTTTTTCCCATTTACTCATCTAGTATACCTGATTTGGTTGCCTAGCACAATGCTCTGCCGGTTTTATTTAAATGAAGGAGGATTTATTTAAATGAAGGACAAAATTCTGTTTTTAGTTTCTTAAAGCTATCAGATAGCTAGAACTGGCATTGTATTGAAAATTCTGGATCCAGCAGTAGACTGTTTTTTCCAAAACACTTTTTCAAGGGATTTCAATCATTGAGGCACTCAAAAGAGACACAATTATTTTGGACATAATTAAAAAATATCAATATCATTAGACTGGGTCCCAGGGATGTGTAAATGATCTTGTTTAGATTCCGTAGATCCCATGAACTTGAATATGAAAGCTATAAAATATGCACAGAAATGACTTGGGGCTCTAAGAGTCACCGAAAAAACAGGCTCTGTGTTAGATGAGTCAGTTTTATAGAGAGGGTAAAGTGTAAAAATTTGTTGATCATGGGGTCACCAGGGCTGGCTTTGGGGATGCTGGTTTAGACTGTATTGAATTGCAGGGGGCTTTCAATTACAAAACTTCAGTGAACATTGAATTTCATGTTTCAAATGACCTGAGAACCCCACTTTAATTAATTTCAGCACTGGGAATGTTGCTGTGCATATGAATTGACAGATATAGGACATTTGTCTTGGCTGGAAGTGTGTGAGTGTGAGTATGTCACTTTGTGTGTGTGAGTCCATGTATGTGAGAACAGGATGTTGAAGATAGAATCGACAGCCTAGGATTAAAGCTCCGATCCCTCATTCAAGCAGCTGTTTGAGCCAGGAAACAGTGGTGTCTCATTGTAATTACTGTCTGTTTCCATGAAGTGGTGACTAACAGGAGTGAATGAGTGGCAGAGAGCAGGCATCTCCCACACTGCCATTGTCTCTTCAGTCCCCCTGAGACAACAGGCCTGGGGGCAATTACACTAGAATCCTGAAGGGGTACAAAATGAAAAACAAGGAGTCCTTCTTGGCACTGTCAGTCTGAGCTTGTTCCCCATTAATACAAATCTCAGCGGAAAAGAGCGAAGGAGTAGTGTGAACATCCATGCTGAGGCCCCCAATGAATTTCAGTCTCCATTTGCATCTGAACCAGACACCATAACCACATCAGATGTCCCTTTTGCTAGAGTACTCTATCGATTTTGTTAATTCAATTCTCTTCTGTGTTGTGCAGAACAGCCGGAAAGTCCAGAGTCAACCCGGAGCACCATAAGATTAACAAGCTCTTCTGTAAGCGAGAGAGTCCATCAGACATTGAGAACAACCAGAATAGAATCACAATGGTCAGTGGTCAATAACTCCATCCTGCTTTTCCATCCATCTGTATCTTCTGTGGTCCAAAGTTTTACATGAGGTTTATTCCTGTAACCCAACCACACCGTATTTCCTTTTATCCTGGCAGATCTGCCGCATGTAGAGGAAAACATCTAACCAAATGACGCTAATCTTCGTCAGTGGATAATAGCAACCTGACCTTTGATAGAGTATAAAGAGATAAAAATAAATACAGAATGTGGAGTGTTCTGCTGTCACTTGTCCAGAAAAAAATATTGGATGAGCAAAGATGGTTCTTAGAGATAAAGCCAAATGAATTACGTTGTCAAGAGATAACATTTTAATAGCTTTTAATCTCTTCTGGGCTTTACTTTTAATAGAAAACTTTACAGGAAGTTTAACAACCAGAACAGTGCGAAGTGCCTTGGCTCGTCCTACCTGTCCTATCTGTATGGCTCGTTAATATTAGTTCCACTCGCCGTGTAAGCACCTGCTCATGTAAAGGAAGGCGGAAATTCATATATTCATCGCTCAAAGACCACAAAACACGAAACAGGTCATTGATATAGCAGTGTTGCGTAGAAGATGGTGGAATATGTTTGCAGGGGTGTTACGGATTTGGAGGTGATTGTCCTATTAGTGGTAAAAGATCATTTAAATGTTATTGATTCCTCCTGGATCACAGCTGGTTCCACTCAATGGGGCCTAGAGTGTGGCTGCTGTGGAATACAGGAGGGGGGGATGCGGGTGGGGGTTGGGTGAAAGGTTTTATGTTGACGATAAAGTGGGCATTATCGTCCTGACCACACAGCCTGACATAAAACTAGTAAATAATGCGGCGTTGCCTGGCATCACACTAGTAAGGCAGATGATTTAGTGCTATTTGTTTTCACCTTCTATTTATTTTGCATGATGGTGATATTTACGAGCCATGGGGAGAGGGACCCTGGGCTGGGAGCACTGTCAGACATGACAGCAAGACGCAGTGCTCAGCTGAAAGCCAATTTCCAGGTATTAGACTACTTTAAGTTTTATGACCCCACATCGCAGAACCTAATATAATTACCCAGCAAGGGCACTCTGTCATTCAGCCCTGGGGGTTGGAAGAGAGAGTCGGCGGATGAGCAGAGATGAGATACACATTACTGCCTCTAACTATTTTATGTTGCCCCCTGCTTGTTAAGTGGCCATCATGTGACGAGAGGTTTTGACCTTACCCGTGTTGTTATTAATTACCTTATTATTCTAATTAAGAAATAACACCCCGTGCGAAGTGGAGTTGACGGAGATTACTAAGCAGGCGTGTAATTAATAGATTACGCACTGAAGGTCAGTCTTCAGGATAGCTGTAATAATACTGGCCATGGAAGAAGCTAAAGGACAGAGGATTACTGTAGCCTACATGTGGAATGAGGGTGATCCTTCATCTATCTCTGTCTTCCTTCCCTTTCCCTTACACAGGTGGTGGTTACAGGTTACAGACTCAGTCAGAAAAGAATGATTCACTGATTCACTGAGTCATTGACCAAATGCAGTGCAGAAAATCAGCTTCATAAACTGCTGTAGAAGGCTAACAAAACTAATCATTTGATACTACAAAATGCCAAATTAGACCACACATTAAAAATTTATTCAAATACGCTTATACCTACATTTTCATTTTGGCACATAAATGTCAAATCCTACCTCTGAAATTATTTCAGCTTTTATGAGATTGCCTTTATGAGATTTCTAATCTAAAATATATACAAAGCTAATGTTAGTGCAAATTGCTTATTGGGTCTGATAGATTAAATATGAAGCTTGTAAAACCTTTTTTCTGTAACCGACATTAAAATGTATAGAAGACTCAATCTCCAGTCATGTTTACACAGAGCATAAATGTTGAAGCAGGAATAAAAATCAGTGGAAAAATCTAACAACTTGAAATTCTATTTGATGAAAGTGTGGAACAACTAAAGAAATTGTTGGAAGACCTCAACAATGAAGGAAAGATAATAAAAAAAAAATCTAACAAAAACAATGTGTAATGATATGGCAAGAAATAAACAATGGTAAAGCATAGTTATTGATGGCACAGAACTGGAAGAAGTGGAAGAATACCAGTACTAGGGAAGACTGATTACACCTGACAATGATATAGACAAGGAAATCAACCAAAGAATTACAGCAGGATGGAGAAGGTTTGTAGAGTACAGTGTTCTCCTGAAAGAAAAGAAAATAGTCATACTACCAGCAATGACCTATGGTGCAGAAACATGGACTCTCACTAAACATCAAAATAGCAAGCTGGCAGTGGCACAATGCAATAGGGAAAGAAAAATACTAAATATCATGCTGAACGATAAGATAAAAATATATAAAATAAGAGGATCAAAGACATCATAAAGAGATGTGTGTGAGATGTCTTTGAGACAAGAGAGAAAAGTGGACAGACCATCTAGCTCAAATGCAGGACATCAAGTGGGCGAAACAAATAACAGAGTGGACACCAAGACAAAGGAAAAGATCTTCTCCTGGTAGACCCAGGAGAAGATGGAGAGACAAAATCGAGAAGAAGGGTGACAGCATGTGGATACAGAGAACACAAGATTGGGATGCGTGGAGAGAAATGTGGAGGCCATCTGCCAGCGGTGGATGATGATTTACATGATTGAAATATGATTGTCAGATATTTCTTCACAGATCTTATAGGAAACAGAATATATATATATATATATATATATATATAATTTTTGTTTAAGCAGTTGCTGCTGTAGGTGGTATGATGGGTAATGGTGCCAAACATATTTGTCCTTATTAAAATGTTATTTTATTTCCATTGAATGTTGACATATAGCAGTTAATGTATTCCTCAGGTTAATGAGCTGAGCTAATTCATGACTTTTTGCATAATTGCATGAAGACTGTGTCTAGCAGGTAATAATCATGTCGCTGCATTAGCTATAGCTGTGTGAATTCACTGAGCTATATCACTCTTTCAGGAAGATAAAGCAGTTCCATAAAAGCAAATACTGGCACTAATATCAATAATAATTTATGATCACCACAACACCATTTTCTTGGAATTTCCTCTCCAGTTTCTCTTATGTGTTATGTGTTTACCTCTCCTGTGCCTCTATTACTGTTACTACACGTTCTGGTGGTCCCTCTGTCTGCACCAGCAGCTGCTCTGAAAATTGGAGAATGTTAGGCTGTCTTGCCCCAGCCTATGAATAAAACATGAAAACTCTTAGACATACAGAGAGCTAGTTGAGCTGTGGGCTGAGGCTGTAGGCTAAACTTATCCACATAGTAAGTGCTGAAGAGTCTGTTTGTGTGTGTTTGTGTGTGTGTGTGTGTATGTGTGTGTGTTGTGGGTTAAAACATGGCCTGCAACATGCTTCAAAATGGTTTACACTTTGTAAGCATAATGCAAGTGTCAGTGCATTGATGGCTGAGAACCATTTATTGTATGTGTGTGTGTGTGTGTGTGTGTGTGTGTGTGTGTGTGTGTGTGTGTGTGTGTGTGTACATGCACGCATGTTATTAAGAGAACAACTCTAGACTTATTAATAGAAAATTCAGTTTCTTTGAATTTCTCATTTTAAACCATTTTTTCAAACAAATTTCCATACGGTTTACAAAAAAATGAAAATGTCAACTCATTATTATTTATATCATCATTATTGTAACGCTGGCGTTATATTGTTATTTAAACTTCAGATTGAATTTAATTGATTACCATTTTAACACGTGAAGACATTCATCATTCGATTAACTGGCTTAATGAGCTCATTCACAGCTTGGCATTTAATAAGCTATTGACTGGCGTGTTATTCTATTATGTTTCTCCCACAAGTATTGCTGTTATTATTTCTAATCCTATTATAAAGCAAGCACCAAAAAAGGGTCAGGGCTGTGAAAAAAATGACATAATATGGTCTAAGGGAAAATGTTCAATATAAATGTTCATCCATTACACAACTCTGTAATTTAAAATGATTTAGTTTGCATTGCAGTCCATGTGGTCACTGAATAATAACCCTTAGAATGTAATAAGATTGTAAGGGGCTACTGTGTTGACTACTTTCATCTATTAGGTAAGAGATTGCTGTCTTAGCCACTATTTTTCCTTGTGTTCAGGTCTCTTTGTTTTCTCTGCAGGTTTACCTGGAGGCTGTGGTATAAATCCACCTTCAGGACAGCTGAGTGTACAGACATGGAGAAAGAAAGCTTTGCAGAGGGGAAAAAGAGGGAAGAGTGAGAGGTAGACAAGGGTACCATGCTCCACTGTGCGGTAAATAGTTAATGTCAGTCCAGCATCCTACTTTAAAGGTTAATTACCTTCTAATCTGTGTACAAGGGGTGCGGCAGAGTAGAAGATATTAATAAGACATGACACAGCAGGGCTCTGCTAGGCCAAATGTCTGGACATTCAGAAAGACATTAACATTGGATGTGTCCATCACTTAAGATACAAGATAAAATTGAGTTATCAGTCATCTGGGGAAGGGAGTCAGGGAAAAAGAATGAGTTAGGGAGGGGGGAAGGGGGGTTAGCAGCGGGTGGAAATGCGATACAGTCTATACAACACCAGACATGGCAGCCCTGTGAACACCAAATATTGTAATTTATTTGTCTAAAATCAAACCAACAGCCTAATAATATAGTGCTTTGTTTTATTCTGTTTATCTCTGATAATAGGGGTTTCCAAAATGGAAAAGCTTGACTCTGACCACACCTTATAACCGAATTAAATAAATCAATGATATAATATGATGATCCTGTAAGTTCTAGCTCTTATTTAAAGTCATGTTATGTAGTAGTAAAGCAAAAAAAGGATTTACACAATGAAAACCTGTTTATGAAGGCCCATCACCATTTCTCAGTGCCTCTCAGGCCTTTAATAATGCCAGCACTGTTTATAGCGAGTGTTGCATGTTTAAATTTATACTCCATTTCTCCCATGCCTCGGAAAAGTAGGAACCATTCAAAAACAATTGTCTGTACTTGGTACTTTCATATGAGGCTTATAAACACATTTTTAATATGGCATGCCTTTTTTTAGCTATCTAGTACTTTTATTATAAACCTAGAAAGTGTAATTGGTGTGATTTATAGAATATTCATAAACATCTAATGTAATGATATTCTGAGTGTTAAAATGACTTTTATATGATTACTGTGGTCAATTAATTTACTATTGAATTTTGTTCTAAATTTATCATCATTATCTGTCTTTATAAAAACAATTATTCTTAATAATAATTTATAATTTGTCAATTTGTCATTCTGTCCCATATCAGGCGCTGTTCAGAATTTGCCTCAGATATCTGCCTTAGCAATGCTCTAATACTACGACACTTGCTACTTTGCAGAAAAGCAGGCTTTTTGTTCATGTGAGACTGTAAGTTTTGTCTAAATACACGATTTTGATACATATACTGTATATTCAGGTAGTATAAATAAGCAAACTCAACTCATTTATAAATGTAATTAGTCTGTAAGTAGAGCTTATAGTATTTTACTTTAAGTTATTGCAGTAAAGGACTCAAATTTAAATAAATTAATACTAAATATAAATTTTGTTTCATAACTTATGTAATTAAGTTGATGGATACAGGATTCACTAAATCCTCTCCAGTGTCGTGGGTACCCAGAGCTTATCCTGGAGTCAGTGGGTGGGAAGGGTTTTTTGCATCATGCATGCATATAAATGAAGAATACATATAAAGATCGGTGTATATATATAAATTGGGGTTTATTTGTTTGCATCACATTTATATTTTCACTACTATATTTTGATTAAACCAGTTCAGCTTACACAGGGTTAAAAATATATAACAGAATGTTTGACCAAATAAATAAAAATATTTAATTAATATTGCAGTTATTAAATGTAACAGGTTTGCTAATGCTTTACTCTCACTAGGTTTTTCTTAGCTATAAAGCAATATACAAGACTGTATTTAACTTTCAGTGTAAATGACAGACAGCCCCTGGTCTCTGCTGCTATCTTTAGGTAGTTTGGTGCAAAACATATACAGCTGAGTAAGTGCCAGTTAAGCACTTTCAGCACTCTCTTTCTGACTCCTGCTCTATCCTTGTTAGACAAGCAGGGGAGCAGTTCTAGTTTCATTCACAGGGCAACTACGTGTCTGGGAAAAGTGAGGATATTGCTGCCGTTCCAAAAGAATCTCTCTTTTTTTCACATTTTTGGACACGACATACTACTCTTTACACTGTGTGAAACATTCATGATTAAAATACCAAAAAAAAAAATGTCCAAGATGGCTGACAATACAAATGGAAAAGTTTTTTTTGGACCTTAACTTACAAAAAAAACAAAGAAGGATTTAAAATTCATTTTTTTTTTTTTTTTTCTGAAGCTAGTGTACAGCAGTACTCAATCAATAACCTCATGCCACTACATGTATTTTGCCTCTTTTGATGGTTTTTAAAATACAAAGAACTTTCAATATACAACAACATGTTTTTTTTCCAAGCTCTGCCTCCTTCTTTAAGATTAAAATTGGATTTTTGAATCAGTCTTAACCATAAAATAAAATAAAAATGTTATTAATGAAGAATGTGTTATTAATGAAAATATTAAATAACTAATGAAATAGAATAACACATACATTGTGGAAAAACACCATTGCACATGGACTGTTCTTGATTATTTGGATGAAGGCTCTAACATATTTCAGTAGCATGTATTGTCACTACTACTGTGCTCGGTTTCCATCATGTGCAGTACAAGTGCAGTAAGGCTTTTATTTGCAACACCACTGAGCATTTGTGTGCAAAAGAATTGCACTATTTAGAAGTTAGAAAACAATCAATGTCATCCCCAAGACCCCCTAGGTTAAAATGACGTTTAAAATAACTGTCTGTTTACACACAGAATGATAATTATCCTGACAGCAGCATCATCATCATCTAATGTTGAGCATTTGTGAAGCACAGAATACAAAGTGCGCCTTAGTTTGACAGCTTGCCTGTTTACGCATGAGTGGGAAAGGCATTTGCTACACTTGATGTTTCTGCAAATACTGATGGCTGAATGTAAATGTTTATTATAACATGACAGTTAAGATCCTCTGATGTCCAATTTTTTATGAAATGCCAGGCAGTCACATTTTAAGGAAAAAAGTACATTCTTTTCTTCTCAGGAACTAAAGTGTCAGTCATTGGGTATAAGTAGGCAGAAAAGTGCATTAAATTGTGGGCTTTGAGAGAAAAGTGTTAGATAAGGAAGAAACTGACCCAACAGGGAGACGAGAATCAACACTAATGACATACGTGCTCCTCCAGGGCCTTTTAAAATGATGGAAAGGACAAAACAGGAGGTATAAAACTCAGTGTTCCCTACAGAAAAATAAAATAAAATAAAAAAAAATTAATCAGATGTTTGCAGTCTGACTCTTGTGCATTTATTGCCTTTTATTGTCAGAGCCGCCCCAGTTTCATCCCATCGCAGATTCATCTTCTCCTAGCCTGTCCCAACAAATCTCCCAGCTGCAGCGGCATCTCATCACCATTCATCAGTCCTTCCCCCTCTTGCTGTCTCTTTATATGGTGTGGAAGGGGTCTCAAGTGTCTCAAAAACACATCTTCACTCTTCAGCAAAAAATTTGCCAGGGCAAAACAACAGACCCAACTCTTCAGCCACCTGTGGTCAAGGCACAAACTGTGAAGTGGATGAGTTCCTTGGGGACACTTGACTCTTGTTTCAAAAAGCAGCTGATGGAATAAGAAGTATGATGTTCAATTTGGGGATAGTGCACACAAAAAGCTCTCCACCCCATAACTCAAGTGTAAAGGGGCTCCACAAGTACTGGTCTCTAAAACAGCTGAATCAGAATGAATTTCTGAGGGCGTTGCAGCATAAAAATAAAACTGATACAGAACCTTCACATAATATTAAGTTCTTTTTATTTTTAAACCATTTAAAAATTGTTTGAAAAAGGTTTTAGAGAACTGAAGCACCATCAAGCGATCACACCCTTTTGCTCTTTTAATTTTAAAGGATTCAAATCCTACATTTTTATTGTACTTTATTTTTATTTTATTTAGTACATTTTATTTTAGTAATTGATTTCTTTTTACATCCTCTCTTGGCTTAGTAGGTAACTACAGTGCTAAGGACACTAGGAATTGAAATCCTTGCATAAATTTGGAACTTTGTAAACCCAATTCATTATGGCTGGATGACAAACTGTGAAGCACAGACAAGAACAAAAGACATGACCAAAAGGCCTGAGGCCATAAATAAAGATACATCTTGGGATCTGTGTTGTAGTCTGGAATAGAGGGAGAGAAGGAGCACATGGCCCTTCTCTGCCCAGTATTCTGCAAGCAAATGTTCAAGAACTCATCAACAAGCTGAACAATCTTAGAGGAATATCGACATTAGAATGGTAAATTAGGGACTGCAATATTCTGTGTTTCACATTCTGTTGTGCTGGACCAAGCAGAAACTCCATCTAACCCTTTCTCCTTCTTTTGGATGGACAGAGTGCTGGAGGTTAACAAATCTAAAGGTGTTTCATGGGAAATATCAAGTGCTGCAAAGCAAAGAGCTTTTCTGTTCTTTCCCATTCCGGCCCACTTCATCTGGATTATCTCACCATCAAGTGTCAGCTTGATTATCCCTGTGGCGGTCTACATCCCCACCTCATGTGGACACAGATATAGCTTTGTCTGAATTGCACAATGTAGTTGGTGCAACTCAATACAAACACACAGACACAGCACTTATCATGTTAGGGGACTTTAATAAAGTGATCTACACCACATTATGCCAAACTTTTAACATTGCATCATGTATCTAGCTAGGGGAGCTAACACACAGTCCACAGTTACATGCCATTCCAGCAGGGCTCCAAAGTTACTTCAGTGGCTTTTTGGAGGTCAGACCTTAACGCTGTGTTCCTAATGTCAGAATATAAACAACATTTTCACCAGGAAATTCCAGTTATTAGAGAGATACAGTGCTGGGAATATTCTATGTTGTGGTTAGCTTTGTTAGCATCCTGGCTAATGGCATTATCCCCATGGCAACAACAAGGCATTTTGCCAACCTGAAACAATGACTGTGAGGCAGTGAACACCCATACTTCTGCATATAATCCAGGACTCTCCACTGGGGATACGAGCACTTACAAAGTTGCTTCATATGAGGAAGGTGCGCTGTTAAGATTGCATTTCAATCAGGACAACATGTTCTAAACCTGTAATGGACTGCATACCTTCATGAACTGCAAAATCCACCATGGTTGTCACATGACTAGTAACAACTATTGCCTGCTAAAGGAGTGAGGTGACATCATTACCATCTCACATGTGCCGGGCAGCATCTCAAGGCTCCTTTTACTTTGCTGCATTGACCAACTAATCAGAGTCTTCCCCTCCATCTCCAGTGAGTCCGCAGCTCCGTCTGTGCTCCCCACCTGCTTCAAAAGATCTGCTGTTATCCCCGCTCAAAATAACAATAAGCTGTCATGCCTGAACGATTACTGGCCTGTTGAACTACTGTTGGTACTCATGAAGGTTTTGAAAGACTTCATCAAAGCATCTATCTCCAGCTTCACAGAACCACTCCAGTTCACAGATCAATGGAGAACGCCATCTCCTGCACATCAGCACTGATATTTCTATTCTGTTCCATATTGCGTACTGTATACATCCTGCGTTTTTACGTTGTATTTGTAATATTTGCTTGGTTGGAATAATCTTATTTTCTGTACATTGCATTTCCTTAGTTTACACTTTCCAAGTCTATCTTTAATTTAAAGAAATTAAACTTACGAGTCAACTACATATTTCACAACATGTATAATTAATGTATGTGACAAATGAAGAATCTTGAATCTTGAAAAAGGGGAGTCTACTAGCAATATTTATGTGGTGAACCAAAAAGAGACATAATGAAAGCAGTTTATTGTGCCATTAAACAAATCCAGGTGTATGTGCATAAATGTTCTAGTTTTAATGACATCACAAAAACATCATTTCAAAATAGACATTTTGCACATGCATTGCATGGACTGTGAACTGGGGAGTACATGGTGTGTTTTGTGCATGATATGGGCCTTTTAAAAGTATGCCTCATTTTAGGCAATACATGTTACAAGACATTGACAAAAATCTTTTAAATTAATTAAGTTTTACTCAATTTACTCAAAAGGAAAACATTAAAAGGCTAAATTTCATGAGCCAAGATCATCAGCTCTCACCAGTTATCTGCTGTGAAGTGCAATTTAGAAGCCAAGCACTGGAATGTCAGTCATATTTGAGGCTTTATTAGAAAATTAAGCAATTTGGAGACGATTGGCAATTTAGAAACTGTCTCAACCAGAGCTCTTTAAGGAGAGTTGGCTGTGTGCGATCCAGTCTCTCACATTGTCTTTTATACATCCAGTCACAATATGTCACAGCTCATTGCCGCAGGAAAGGAGAAGGGGGAGACGCTTCAGCAGCAAATAATAATATTTAATAAAGAAACA
>JBBKCR010000134.1:13952777-13970245 GCA_037577295.1 Ladigesia roloffi
TAAAGTAAAGGGACACTAATACTCGGGAGACAGATCACGGGAAGGGCGTGACGGAGACGAGGTGGCCGTCACACAATACAGTATAATAATTAGCAATGACTTAAGCAATGGAACAGTGGAAGATTATCTTCAGACTTCTCAATAATAGGGAAGTAGAAAAGAAAAATAAAATATGCTATTGTAAAATTGAAAACTGTGGAACCAACAGAGAGAATGAATGAAGGAGAAGTACACATCCCATATGTTTGTTCTCTGTCTCAGGCCTCAATAAAGTATTACAAATTAAATGAGCAACATCAATGTTTGGGATTAACATGGATTTCTAGTAAGAAGGGAGCGTAATTGAATGTAAATAATTGGAAAAGCCAAAAAAGAATGATTTCACGTTTAATGGGGGAGACAAAAGAAACGTAATTGGCTAGGATTGGAATTAATCAAATTGGACATGGCCAAAGTCATGCAAGGATTAATGTGGCTGCATTAGGTGCTACAGGTTTTTTGTGCCAATGCCATTCACACAAGTGGTGCTGGATAGAGTGCTCTTTGTACTTGGCAGGAGGACAGAAGTTCAGTTTGGCAGAAGCAAACGAGGTGCATTGTCAACAAACCTCTGTCTGGTCTATTTTTCCCCATTTGTCCTTAAAGACAGGCTTTTGACATTCATTTGAGTCATAATGGTTTCTGGGAAATGATGTGAAACCACCACATCAACATTTTCTGTATATGAAGAGTTTATGGCATGAATGCAATATGTAACCCCAAAGTTAATGTTAGTTTCCTTCTACCAGTGTAAAGTATTAGAAAAAATATTTTAAAACAAAATGAATACAGTCGCATCCATGCCAGATACCCTCCGAGAGAAAGTATGACTAAATGATTTGAATTTAAATATGGAGACAAAAAAAAAAATAAATATATATATATATATATATATACATATACAATAAGACTTCTACAGCTTATTTAAGTCACTATCTGCTTTCCTCTGCTTCTCGCTATCCTACACTCTGCTCTGTCTTTCATTCTCACTAGACAGCTCATGTTTTAATGAGTCCTGTCTCAGCTCTTGATATATTTTACCTGGCTCTCATCAAAGAGGGAGACTGTTGGTCTTCTCCAGATCCACCTCTTTGTATTACAACATAATATAAGTTATTTACATTTAAGACTACTCAAGTAAAAAATATATGATTTACATATTTTAACAAACACACAGATTGTTATAATTATCTGGTGGTGTGTGTGGTACTGTGATCACTGGTCCTCACAAGTAATGATACATAAACTGTTAACAGTACTATTTTACACTGATATAAATTTGGTTGAACTTTAAATGTGAGGCAACTTGACTGTTGGGAAATATACAAATATCTTCTTTTGAAATGTGAACTTTGAGACTAAATAGTATAATGTTTATACCCTGGAATTTGAGTAGCTTCAGATAACTTGAGAAAAGTACAATTCCTACAAAATACTACAGTATAACAAACAGGGGCGTTCACTCTTTGCTTTTTCACCTGTCCTCTCAGATATCGTTGGAATAACTTTTTCTGGGATAACTTTTGCGATTCCTGCTTTGATCTTGAGACAGAAACGGCCAGCTGTTTCACTGACATCCTCACAAAGTAAGAACAGCACAGTCAAAATTTAGATAAAGGGGGCTGTCCGTCCAAAGTGTAATGATTTCTTTTGCACATGGCTAGTTTACATAATAGCATCTAATTAACCTAGCCTGCATGATATATTGGTCGATTTGTTACGAGCGATTTTCCCCCCGAATTCCATTACCATGTGATGCTCACCCAGCAATTCTTAATCAAACTCATAATGTTATGACTGGAGTCACTTACCCGGCCAATGGAAGTCATTTCTCATCAGAAGCACTTAATGAGACTGAAATGGTCGCACTAAGACGTCTCTACCAAGGGAGCGAAGGGCCTGAGGACTTGATGAATGTCAAATGAACTTCTTAGGAATTTTTCTTTTTTTCAGGCATGATAAAGGCATCTTAACTTTCACTCTTGCATACAGGACATTAAAACCTGACATTTCCACTGGCTGGAGTGACTGTGAAAGTTGGCAGTGCTTTATAAGCACAGCAACAGTCATTCTGTATTCCCCATCAAATATGTTTTGCTTGTTTTCCCAATGTGATTTTTTTAAACTACTAAGCCATGTTCTAACATGCTACTTAGACTACATTTGTCTGTATTCATTTAAAAAAGGTATGCCCTATTCACTGAACTTCTGATTACTTGTTAATAGAACTATAATGTGTTTTACATTTGAGTTAACTTCTTATTTAAAGTTTAATTAAGCCATTTCCTACGGAAAGAAGGCCACAGTCTTTTTTTTTAAGTTAAAATACTTATATGCCTTTAGGCTTTATAAGTCTTATGCAGCATACTAAACCAAACAGATAGATGGCTGTGTTTTTTCAATGGTATTTTCTGTCCTGAGTTAACCAAACATGCCAAAAATGCTGCTTTCACCAAACTATGAACTACATTATTGCATGGAAATATAAACAAATGATGCTTTGAATTATATTCTTTCTATATGTCACTGATATTTGAGAAAGACATTTGAGGGAAAAGTATAGTGACAGGGTGAGATCTTTCCAGACGAAGGCAGACATCAAGTTTTTTTTTTTTTTTGTGCCTTGTCAGCAGCCAAGAAAAGGTTTTAATGGAACTGTGCTTTGGGACTTGAACATCCTCAGATGCTTTAGAAGGCAGTTTGAACACCGAACATCAAGCTGCTGAAAGGAGACAAGGGTCTGTTGAGAAATGTGCCAGAGTTGTCTTCTTGTAGTCCTAATCCAGAGGGACTGGAATTCATAATATTCACTGAATTGACTGCTGGTGTTCTCCAGTCACAGGATTATAATTAGCTCTATGTGCCTATTTCAGCCTGGTGTAATAATGTGTCAGGAAAACTTTTGACTATGCAAAGAAAAGAAACCCCCCTTGAATGATGATGATTTGGAAACTTTCCCCCACAGGATTACAAATGTATCCCAGCATTCCTGGTCACGGGTTTCCAGGAAAGCTTAAATGAAAAGAACGAGCCTTTTATCAAGTAACCTTTTATCAAGTAAATACTGGATTTGCAACTGCACAACAGCATCATTCCACATGTTTAATGGTGCAATGAGTGGTAATGACTGTAATTGTAACTCGTCCTCAGGACACAGGGCTTGGCAGAGTGGCCATTAGCTGACCGAACTCCTTGCATCTGGGAGAAATTGGTCACATTAGCACAAACTAATTGTTCGGCAATTACCCCAGGATATCAGCAGTAATGTCTCTGGATGGTGGACAGAAGTGATGGTCATTCACTCACTCACAGCAGCCTTACATTTCAACAAGAGCAATAAACCCATCTGCAATGTTTCCTGCATAGGACTGCATGAGGAATATTTTTCTCATATAGGATATACCGTAAATTCTGGACTACAAAGTGCAACTGATTAAAAGCCAAATGCTCTAATTTAAGAAAGAAAACTAATTTTGTACTTGTACAAGCCGCACCAGATTATAAGCTGCATGTGTCTCATGTTGTAATATTAGATATCTACACAGAAGTTATTTTTTTTTAAACATTACAGTAACAAACAAATACATATTGCACATGGTTTTATTTTTCGAACAATTTCTGTATCATGGCTCCCTTTAAGTATACGTACGTACCAATAACACACACATTATGTTGTTAATGCTTTTTACTGAAAAGTGCACAAACGATGTTCCATCTCCTAACGACCGGCAAAAATATATACAGTATATATACTGCAGCCTACCAATATAGCGGCTTATAGTCCGGAATTAACAGTAATCATCTTAGATGAGTTACATTTTATGTCGCTTTGAGGCTGTCCACCACTACAATGCTACCGGAGGGCAAAGATCTTGAAAGCCATCAACAAACTCCCTCAGCCGTTTCCACTTTAGTCATCTAACCACATTCCCAGTGGGTGATACAATGGATTGGAATCAAATTCCTCATCCAAGTTATCCACAGTGATGTAACTAAATAAATTTAACAGTGCAATGGCTCCATTTGGCGGCTGCTAGAGGCTATCCTTTTTTTGTTCAGTATATTCTTTTATTTATTTTGACATTTCTGAGTACAACGATTTTGGGTTTGTTTGTTACTAGTTTCAGCCAACCGGTGTAGCTCAGAGAAAGTGAGGTTTGTGTTTTCTTGGTTCAGTTTTATGTATGTTTTGTATTTAAGTTACCTCTGGGTCAGGTTTTGGTTATCTGTCAACATTCACACTAAAACTTAGTGTGTACCTGTCCTTTGTTTATGTTTGTATAGAGTATTGGTCATTGTGCCATCTTTACTTTATTTGTGTTTCATAAATAAAGAGTCATAGAAAATTGTAGTCTGTGCCTGTGCCTCCTTGGATGGGAAACAGTGTGTGACAGCTACATAATATATAATTATAAACAAGCTCTTGAAAATGCTTTCAGTTTTAATTTATGAAAATGTATCCTCCATTTATACTTGTTAGAATTAGAAATGTAACCCAAAGAGGTTTTTTAAAGAGGCTTATTTTGATCCCAGTGTATGGAACCTTTCAGTAGTCCAAGAAAGATTGGTTTTGTAAATGAGATATGTTTCATGTGAAGAACTTTGTTTCATGTGAAGTTCATAGAAGGTCCACTTACTGTAAATGTAATACAAAAATCAATGAGTTTCTCATATGACTATGCAAGCAAGCCAGAAACAAAATGGTTCTTTTTGTCAAATATCGATCTCCAGAAAAAGTTCACAACGGATTACTATCTCGTCATATCTTAGAGAAAATTAAACAGGAAATCTTCTAAAACATGAAAAATTAAACAATTTCTTCCATTCAGTGGTACTCCCCTCACCTTAATGGGGTTCATTTCTTTCCTCAGCCATCTATTTTGGCTCCTGAAATTCTTCAATAGGTGGTTTAATTTCTCTCAGTCACATTTGCTTTCATTGCTAAGTACCAGACATGCAGTCCTTGGATGACCTGAATATTTTCAGCTTGCTTAAGAACCCATTCTCCCGGGATAATCATTCCTCAGGCTGAGCACCAGGACAGAGCGCATGTAAAGATTTTTCACTTTGTGATTGTGCGGGTGTTAAACTGTCTTATATTTGAACACACAAAGAGCCACCAGCAGGGTGATGTTACATCATGATGCACAGGGGACAATACACATAAATAAAATACTTGCAGATGAATCCATTCTAAATCAGTGCTTTTTACAAAAAGAATAATACTGTCAGACTGTTAAAGTATCTTGTTAGAAACTCTTTAAACAGAAACATAATATATTCTGCTTGTAAACTCCATGTTCCTCTGAAAATATCTGGGAACTGCAAGAAAGCATAATTGGCTTTAGACTCTCTGTGATGGCCATCCTTGTCCTTGATTCACTCAGGATTATGTTTTTAAGCATGGGCATCTGTAAGTTATTAGCAGGTTCGGCATAAAACAGGTGGTCAAAAATAGGCACTGAGTAATGCTTGAGTTTCACAATATGAGATCATATAATCAGATTGACTATGTTAGGTATGGCATATGTTAAGTATGGAATTAAATTAAAACTTAAAAAGCTTGGCTTAGGAATCCAGAGGATGCATTTGAAAAAGAAGTGTTCTTGCTTACATCACATTTTCATTTACAGTATTTGGCAGATGCTTTTACTCAGAGAGATGTAAATGTGTGCTTTGTAAGAAAACACTAGTAAACTAAGACTTACATTCAGAACTACTAGTAGACTAGGATTCTACCCCAGAATGAGATGAAAGCAGATGGTAAGCTGCGTGTCAGCAGTATTACAGTGGAATAGCCCTGTAAAGTAATAGTAGCAAGAATTAAAAGAAAAGGGGGCCAGGCACTGAAACTTGAGGAACACCAGTGATAAGTCTGTGAGGCAGACACAAGTCCTGTCTATACCATGTGGTAAATGCAACCCTCAGGGCAGGACACAAGCCATTGACATACCGAACCGGTGACTACATGTTTGGCAGTATCAATTTGTGTAAATTTGATTTTCACCAACATATTCCTTTGATGAAAACCCTCATTAGCATAGAATTAATTCCAAAAGTGCTAAATTGCAAATATTTCGACATTTGATTCAGGATATTTCACATCACAGGTTACTTTTATTTTTCAACTCTATGCAGATCTCTTCTGCAAGTTTAATAAAAATTAAAGCATGGCAGCCAGTTGATTTGAGATTAAATGCAAAGGGCACAAATGCAGGTAGGTCCTCTTTGCAAGTCTATATTTTTTATAGAAAACCCAAAGAATTTATAGCACCCTGAATTTTAATTTGAATGTCATTTGAAAGTAAATTCAGGTGCCAATGTCTATTTTTTCTAGATTGCAAGGGATGTTGGAGTGCAGCGTCAGCCATATTGGTCAGTACTGCTGGAGCAAATGGGGGTTCTTTGCTCAGGGGCAGTAGTAGATGGATGCTGCTATATGTGTGTTGGTTCATGTATGACTGGTTCTCACCTCATTCCCATGTCACCAGTCTTTGGATTTGGCCTGGGGCTCTGACTGATTGCTTGCTGGTCGTATGAAGGTGCTTTGGCATTGTTAGCCTGGAGGTGTATGCTCAAAGTAAAACATAGTCTTCATTAAGTTATATAATAATTTCTTTCTATCTGTCTACTTCTGTCTCTGTCTCTCACTCAGCATCAACAATTCACAATACATTTCTTCACTTCAGAATCAAAGCACCCCATAATATTCTAAGAAATGTAGTTTATTTTGCACAAAAACCCAGCATCATGATGTATGAATATCTTTATGTGGATTATTTTCTACTGTACGGCTGGATGATTCCAAATATCGATCCAATGGCACTTTGATGCCTTTAATCTGGTTGACCTACGGTTTCAAGTGCTTTACGTCAACCAGAATGTATAATAGATTATTGCTCAGTAAGTATTCTGGTAAAATTTAAACTCAACCAGGCGTACTTCTATTTTATTACATTAAAATGTTGCTCTTTGATGGAAATGTGAACTGTCCCCAGTGTTTCTCTGCATTTCACCATATGAGGGCTAGGATAAACCATCACCCCATAAAACTGGTTTGGAATAATTGCTCAAATAATCGGAAGGAGGAAATATGATTAGGGTTATTTACAATCCATGCTAAGAATGGCCTGGTAAGTTGTTCTATTCATGGCCCCAGGACTTAATGCACACTTTAGTCCCACATCTACCCTGTGTATTATCTTTAACCCTTTAATGCGCAAGCTATTGTAACCCCCTCTAACGCACAACCTGGGTCCAAAGTGACCCGCATTCATTTCCATTGTAATTCCAAGCATGGGCATGGTATTCTCTCTTACAACTTCTAAAAGTAATACATTTAACTCTATAATATTTTATAATTTGTTATATTAGGTAGGGCTTAAAGCATAAAACAACATTTTTTATTATCATTTTTACTTTTGTATCTTATAAATAAACATATATTTGGAATTAATTTGCAGACATGGGTCCCAAGTGACCCTCATACATTTCTAATGTAATTCCAAGCATGGGTTTGGTTGTCTCCCTTATAGCTTCTAAAATCAATCCTTTTCAAATCCATTTTAAAAGTTGATCAATTAGATAGCATTTTAAGCACACAAATACTATTTTTACTTTTGTATCTTATGTATAATAATTTCTCTCCCTGATAACTTTTCAAATCAATCAATTTCATGAGAACCAATGGAAATTCTGAAGAACTATAATATTTGCAAGCGTTTCCAGTCAGGAAAACATTTAAAGCAAACCACTGTTGACCATTGACTGTTGACACATATTTTAGAAGTTTACAGAGCTACTTTTGCAAAACTACATGTAAGTACTAATTTTCAGTTTTAATATTACATCATTACAATGTAGTTATTGAAGATAATTGTGTAGTATTGTGCACAGATTAATAGATGTACAGAGATAAACATAACTTGAGCTTGACAAGTGAGACAGGCTGAAGCTACATGACTGTGGTCATTTGTGATTCATGTAAGCACTGAGACAGCTGTCTAGGCGCATTCTCTATGTTCTCTATTCTCTATATATTCGTCACAGTTTGAAAGTTAATAATCCAGTTCTCCATGGCTCACTATAGTTACTGGTTTAGTCAGATAACTATTAGAAATTCGTTTTATGTTGTTGTTTGTTTAAAATGGTTCTAATAATATTAATTATTTTAGTCACAATCACTTTGAGTGTTCAACCAAGGTATTGTTTTATCAAATGCATTCCCATTCATGGAGTAGCCATAGTGGAATGAACATAATTATTGCTGTTTGATAAAAGCTGAAAATATAATGATACATTTTGAAATTAAATGATGAATTAAACAATACTGCAAATAAATTCTGATTCTTGTTTAATTTTAGATATGAAATGAATGCATGTGTGGAAATATAATATAGGTGAAAAAAGTGTCATAATTCAAGAAGTAAACATAAATGTATGAAAACAATGATTGATGTTTGTAATAAAAATACTAAACAAGTGATGGAAACTTGGTATATTAAATGACAAAATCATTTTTTTTTAACTACCTAGGAAAGTATAACCTTTAGAAACTCCTTAGAAAATGAATGCAGGTCACTTTGGACCCATGTTGTGCATTAGAGGGGTAATAACAAATAAAGTATTTTCATCCAAAAAGGTTTAGAGATATAAATTTTAAAAAAGCTTTGAAATGAACAAAAACAAGTTAATTGAGGAATTCATGGAGTGTTGGCTCATAAAAATTATGCATTACAGGGTTAAAATATCAAATAAGTTCAGTTCCCACAATCACCAGATAAAAAACATAGAAAGCAAGATTTTCTATAATTCATTGAATATCAAACCTATTGTGTAGAAGGCAGCTAGTAGCCCGGTGGTTAAGGAGTTAACACTGAGATCGGTAGGCTATGGGTTCAAATCCCAGGCCTGGCAGTGGTACCACAAGGGCAGCTGGACCGGCTGGTGGTCTGGTGGTTACGGAGTTGCCCTGTGATGTTGAAACCCAGGACTGCCAGTGGCACCACTGAGGTACCTATGAGCAAAGTACACACTACTCCCTGGGCACCGCATCACTGGTTGCCCACTGTTTCACTTGTTGAATGAATTTCACCTTGCTGTGCTGTGTTGAGTTCGCATATGTCTAAAAGGGGACACTATATTTTTGCTCACTTTACATGGTTGTGTGTGCCTGGTTACTCATCTTTAATCACAGTCATTAGGGAATCACTACTTAATAGCATTTAGCAGACCATGTTTATGGCAGACACTCTTATCCAGAGTGACATACATCAGTGCTTAATTAGTCTACATATATTCTTAACACCTGTAAATCTACACCAATACCAACACCTGCTTTTAACCAGGTTACTGCCAGCTAAGCTGCATACTTAAACAAACTCTGTCAAAAAATAAAATACACAATTAAGGAAAAAACATTAAGAAAAGATCTCATTGCAAGAGAGAAAGAGTTCCACCACTGCGGGGCCAAGGCTGAAAAGAGTCTTGATGCATGTCGCCTTCTTCTTTTTAACAACGGAGGTTCCAGACAAGCATTGCTTAGAGCTCTGAGAGTATGAGAAGTGACATGTTGCTTGATCAGTGCTGATAAGCGAGGAGAGGCAAGTGTTAAAGTTTTGAACGTAATTCGAGTGGCCACAGGGAGTCAGTGAAGTTTCTTTAGTAGAGGCGTGATGTGTGTGAATGTGTAACTAAAAAGTAATTGTAACTGGTCTTATGAGTCTTCACTGGCATAGAGCAACATGAAAATGGCCAAAGGAACTATTTGGATGAGCAGAACAAAAGAGGCCATAATCTGCCCATAATGTAAATACAATTCTTGGAAATAGTGTCAGAATCTGAAAAGGGCCAACAATCATGAATTTTTAAATCATCCCTGATTACTTAACAAGTGTGTCTGCAGAGCCCAAATCAATTCAATGTTTAAAATATGCTGGGTAAGTTTTAGCAAACACACTTATTCTGCTGACATTGAGCAAACTTTATTGCACACCACTAATGCACCTTCAGTACAATCTGAAAGTACAACTCAATTTGTTATCATGATTCTCCAAAAAGGGCTTCTGCAGTACAATCTGCAGTGATTGTCTTATTTCCATCTTTGTTTAAAGGCCCGAGTCCAACAATGGGAATGGCAAGATAGCTTTATCACTGTAATACTACTGTAATAACATCTGCCACTATTGTAAATTGTATGTTTAGGATGGAAGTCTAATGTCTAAGGCAACCTATATTCTCTAAAATACTTTGTCTGCAGCACTAATATTCTTTCAGTATATCAGGCCTATTCTTTTGTTTCTGTCCCTTTAGTAATATAAGCTCACATATCTTACACTATAAACAGTAGTTCGCAGTTCATGTCTAAGCATTTACTTCCTGCTGTTTTTTATTTAGTTGTGAAGGCTGTAAAGTAAAACCTACATAAAATTTCTTGCAATACCAGGAAATGCTTGATGTGGGACTAATATTTCCATGAGTTAAATGAGTCCCAACTCCGGAGCCATATTCGGCAAGAGGGACCACACAGCAGCAACTATTGGAGTCCAACGAACACAGCTTGTTTTATCTTGTAAAAAATAATCATGGGCATATGCTGCTGCTGCAGAGACTGTGCCCACAATCATGTGCCCCTGAGAGAATCTGCCTCTCTGATGGCAGTGTTGACAGAGGTGGAATGTCCCAAGGCCATTTTGACGAAGGTGGACGAAGGTGAGGTTCAAGAGTGGACCACAGTGGTTAGCACAGGCAGAATTTATCCTCGAGTGACTTGCCCCCTACAGCTAGTGTTTTTGCTGCAGGCAGCCAGGACACTTAGCACAGCAACGCGTGGCACCAGTGATTCAATGTTAAAAATATGCTTAGTTAGTTAGTTTCTGCAACCAAACTAATTGCCAACATTGGGCACACCACTAATGCACTCAATTTGGTATCATGATCCACAAAAAGGGCTTCTGAGGAAGTACAATCTTTTTCCATCTTTGTTTAAAGGCCCCAAGTCCAAAAATTGGAATGGCAAGATAGCTTTATCACTACAATACTACTGTAATAACATCTGCCACTGTTCTAAATTGTATACCAGTGCCAAAGGAAATGCTGCAGTGGCTGTCAGGAAAATGTCTGCTACCTGCCAACCCACCGCAAGACTCCAGAAACGGTGAGTGGGTCATCTGGGAGATCCCAAAGGACTGCAGGTGTGAACGAGATGCATCAAGCTGTCCAAGAAACCTAGAGAGACAGCATGGGGCTCACTGAGAGTCAGAGAGCCGAGTTGGAATTTCTACTGATGCGGAATGTGGATTTGTTTGTGGCGAAGAATGAGGAGTGCATTCGTACAACTTTGGTACAGCACCTCATCGACACTGGGGATGCTACTTTGGTTCTTTTGCGCCCACACCAGTTGTCGCTGGATAAGCAGCAGGCAGCCAAGCAGAAAATCAAAGAGATGGCGGCAGCAGGGGTGATCGAGCCATCAGACAGCCTCTGGGCAGCACTGGCCATGCTGGTGAAAAACAAGGTTGACAGTTGGTGCTTTTGTGTGGTAGTCACCAGCACCTGAATGCAGTAACAAAGAAAGATTCTTATCCCCTTCCTCGAATAGATGAGACGATAGATGCTAGACAACAAATAGCTTTCACTATCGGGCAGGAGTTATAGCATTTTTGCTTTATGCCGTTTGGACATTGAAATAGTCTGGCTAGGTTTGAGGGACTAATGGACCGAATGCTTAACCTGGTTCCTCGGGTGAAATGTTTGGGTTTCCATGTCTCTCTATACTTACTAAAAGGGCTATTAGGGTTAGCTGAGCGTCTACTGGGGCTCTTATATTTGTTAGCTGCGATGCCCTGGAATCTAGATGAATCTGCGCTGAGCTAGCCTGAGAGCTAACAATACCAGGTAGTGAGCTCACTGAGCTAGTCCGTGAGCCCACAGAGCCAGCCTGCGAGCCAACAGGACTAGCCTGTGAGCTAACAGGGCCAGCCACATTTTATTTCACAGTATGGAGCAGGTTCTCCACTGAGGCAGACGGCAGCAGAGAACAGAGACATAAATTACACATGTGGAGATACTTTACTCTAGACACACAAACAGCACGGAGACCTGCAGAACCTGCAATTGGAGATCAAATACAGTAACAGTACCAGCATTCTGCACAGTGACTGAAACGGCACCGCTAGCTAACATGCTAATGCTAGCACTGCAGATAGATGTCTGGCAAAGAGCAGCGGAGTTGCGCCATGGGTGGCTTAAACTATCACCACTTTATGTTTACACCTAAATTTACCAGAACATTCAAGGTATCAGCCTCTGTTACATTTAGTTTAATTGTCATGTTGAGAGCACACGTTAAAGATAATTTTAATAAAAGTTGCTCATTGTTGGACACCCATGTTCCTGCATGTGTGTGACATCATCACGAGTAGTCGACGCATCTTTAACTATCTTGATATATTAGTCGAATTTGCATCCAGAGGGACGTACCTCAATGTTCAAGTAGTCCACAACTGTATCAAGGATCTGTAAACATCCACCAGTCGACTATGGTACTGTAGCTCAGTACACCTAAACAAAACCTGTCACTTATACCTAACTACATCAATCAAGACACATATACATTAACTGTAAAATAAATTCAGAAGCTAAAACAAGGTTAGGAAGGTAACTGGTAAGCAAGCGAAATAAGAGATGGTTTGTCGCCAAGGTGCTCCTTGAAGAGGTGGGTCTTTAGCCGACATTTGAAAACAGCAAGAGACACTGCAGGTCTGATGGTGAGAGGGAGTTCATTCCATTTGGGGCAGAGACTGAGAAGAGTCTTGAAGCATGTTTCCCTCTTATTTTGAGTGGAGGAAGATCAAGACGAGCCGTGCTTGAAGCCCTGAGAGGACGCAAAGTCATCGGTTGTTTGATCAATTCCACCATGTATGCACCTGTTGTGGTCGAACGCATAGAGTGGAGTGAGGAGGAGGATGTGCTTCCTAAATTAAATGATCTCTCTTCTGGATGAAGATGTCTGAATCAGGCGTTTTTCTGACGTTCATGGCGCCAGATGAGCGCGGACTGAGCGTCGACCATTTTTCTGCTCATTCACATGGTGTTCAGCCCCCGTGTGCCGTCGCGCTCATGAGACGTCAAGTTTCTGCTGGAATCCTCTCCTGCCTACGGTTCCACAACAGAAGTATTTTTAAAACAATACTGCCGATTGTAAGTTTTAACAAATAATTTTTTTTAATACAGAACTACAATGCTTTCAGTGTAGAACTTCAAATCAAGAGGGCTGACTAGCCTCTTAATCTAGAGAGTATAATTACTGCCCCCACAGACGACTACACAAAACTACACATCAGGCTGCAGGCTGGAGTTAAATAGTCAGACAAACCCAATGTAGTCAATCAAGTGCAGATATATCACACAACAAATATGCCTTGTTACATTGGTGTCAGAAGCTTTGGACAAGGCAGAAGGAGCAGAGCACATTGTGGTGCCGAAGCGACAGGACGCCGGCACATCCAAGCAGGTCTGTAAGGCCGCCGCCACAGGATATGGATACGACCTCCGGAGGGCGCGTCCTTCGAAATGAGACACAGCTTTTATTTGATATTTTGTGTGTTATTTTGGGGGTATTGTGTGTAGTAGGGAAGAACTGTGTTTATTGTGTCCTTTTGTAGTGTTTGTGTGTGGTGGGGAATGTGTTTTATGGGGTTTATGTTTTAGTTGGGGCTGGGAATTCAACACGTTTATTCAATTAATCACAGAAAAAATAACGCGTTAATATTTTTTACGCAATTAACCGTTAAGTTATCCTGTGTCTTGTGAATGCTTTTTCCCGATTCTGACTCTGAAGGGGAATATTTGCCTTTTGGAAAAGTTCAACTCCCAGTTCAACTTGGCCTTGCAAGTAGAGAGTGATCACAAAGCACAAGCACATGTTTATTTCAACACTTTGCCCATTCGGAAAGTGTGTAGCAGTGGTGAACATGGTCGTAATGTCTGTAGGAGAGCTGTTGGTCGAGCCAAAGGCAGCAGGAGAGGGAAAATTGGGCTGGAAGTAGCTGCATTAACTTTCTCCATCCAGACCTCCAGAGGGGCAGAGTTTCAGCGCTGTGGCTGGAGTGTGTGAGAGAGAGCTGGGAGACGTAGCCTAAGTTATTGGCTTGTACTCAATAATAAATGGTACAAAATGGTACAAAAAACTGCTTGTAACATCTGTATGAATGTGCGACTAAATGCGATTAATTAATCTCCACACCATGTAATTAATTAGATTAAAGTTTTTAATTGCTTGACAGCCCTAGTTTTAGTGTAGAAGTGCACAGGCTACCATGAGTGTGAGTCATGGTAGCTCTGTGTACCTGGGCCGGGGTTTGTGTTCGCTTGTGCTGTGCTGCATTTTTGTACCCTTTACATGCCACTGCTATTCAAAGCTCTCAAATAAATCTGTTGAAGATTCCTACTTTGAGTTCGCCAGCTTTCGCGAGTGATCCTTCCCTTCCCTTTGACGATCTCATCCCTGGATCATTACATAATGGATGTGTGTATATATAACTATGTGTATGTAAGAAAATAATATATTGCACTATATATCAATCCCGCACATGCATCAAATCAGTTTTGAGAATAAGAATGGTGCCAGGATTCCCCATGACTCCCACTTTTTTGCTAATTCCATTTCAAAGAACCTTTTATAAGTCATCCAACAAACAAGAAACCTGAACAGATACAACTCAAGTATGTTTTAGTAGACCGACTATAGAATAACACTAAGGCAGGTTAATTAAGATCAATGAAAAAAACAAAAAACCTGATAAGATTTATACTTCATCTTTGGCTCCTAATGCTCTCAGGGATGAGACCACGCCCTCAGTCAAACAAAAAAGTCAGTTTTCAAAACTTACACCTGATGTGACACACAGAAACATCTCTAAATGAATGAAAACACAAAGCTTCTTTCCCCTGAGTATGCTGGCCAGCTGAAACACATAAACAACAAACTCAAACCCTGTGTACTCCAAAGACACAAACCAAAGCTTAGAAAAGAGCAGCCAGAACAGGACATAACAAATGGAAGCTGACAGTAAAACAAAAGATCTTAAATTAGTAAAACAATATTTTTATATTGTATTTGTGATGTATATGAGTTGAACAATGTATCAATGTATCTAACATGCCAGTTTTCATTTGTTTGAGCATGAAAGAAGAAAGCTAAAAGAGTGGAGCAACCAGTCCAGGGAGAGGCCCAATGAATAAGTGATGAGAAAATAAGTCCTAAAAACAGTAATCCACTTTGTGAATGAAGTCTCCTAACCTGCAGTCACTTCCCAATAAAATACAGCAGTGTGTGTTTAGTGTGCAGGGGAGCAGGTGAGGTACACTCTAGGGGCATTTAAAAGCAAGCGCAGCCATAGCGTACTTTGTGTGCTGTAATAGCTCTGGGCTACAGCCATAAAACCTTGCTCAATGGCCATCAATTACTGTCTTATATAAAATAGGTCTCTGTGCTTATCAAAGTAATGAGGAAATTACATGATTGGATAATTTTTTTGTCTCTCGTCATTTGTTTCTTTTTCTTCTTTTTTTTGCCATTTTCATGGAAATTAATTATGAAAGTTTGTGAACATATAAAACCTCTTGCAAAGGAAAGCTGCAACAAGATCCAAGATAACTGAGAGGCTGTATAACTGTATATAGGCTGATTCCCGCTCACCCTTCTATCCTTCTAACCTGTACCTGCCACACATGATATGTTAACATGCTTGGTAGAGATCTCATTAATCTCGCCCAAATTTGATCTGAATAGTTTTCCTCTCTATTGTCTACTCGAAGTATTTCTTCCTCATGCTTTTAAGTGGGTCTTCTTGCCATTGTTGCCCTCAAATTCACATTTGCGTCTTGAAACTACAATACATGGAAAGAAGTATTGTAATCAAGGACATCAGAAGCACTGATAATGTGAGGGGGATGCATGGGAGGACAAAGCTATAAAATAAAACACAGCTTTTGAACATTTTGGACAAAACCATTCATTACACTTTGTGGACAAAGTTTAGGAAAGCATCTGTTCTGTTCCAACCTGACTGTGCTCCAGTGCACAAAGCAAGGTATATAAAGACATGGTTGGATAAGTTTGGGGTGGAAGAACTTGACTGGCCTGCACAGAGCCCTGATTCTAAACTTAAACCCATCTAACACCTTTGGGATGAATTGAAACAGACTGAGAGCCAAGTCTTCTTGTACAACATCTGTACCTGAGCTAATAAATGCTATATATAATGAATGGGCCAAATTCCTACATAAACTAAACATCTATTGGAAAGCCTTCCAAGAAGAGCAGAAGCTGTTACAGTTGCAAAGATGGGCACAGCCCCACACTAAAATCTCTGTATTTGAATACAATATGATTGATGTCCCTGTCAATATAGTGTAGGTTTCTGCAAAGATGCTTTGTGACTTTGTTAAAAACACTAGACAGATACAACTACATTGAAATGAACTGAAATCAATGCACAATTTATGTGTACTAGCTTTACTGTATTGGTGTGTAATTGTTGTTGCGTTTGTGTATATTTACCACACTTTTGTGAAAAACGTGTTCATGCTTGGAGCATACATACATGTTTTGCTTTGCTTATTGTTTGATGTTTACCAGTGGCGGAGCTAGACTTTTTTACTTGGGGGGGCCAAAGTTATATCAGGGGGGCCAGTATATATCATCTCCTCCAAGCACCCACACTAATTTAAATGACTGAATCGCTGAATAGAGACCCCGCCATGGCTGTGCCACTGATGTTTACAATTCTTTTTCTTATCAGCATATCAGGAGCAGTAGGGCCGTTCAGAAAATCGTGCTAGAATATATCATGTGTTTAGTGTCACCCAGTGGCAAATTTGTTTGACTAGAATTTCCTTCATAATCTGTTCATGCAGTCACCACCAGAGCAAGAAGTAATTTAGTGTGATTTGAGTATGACTGCCATTAAGATAATTGTTATGTTTGTACATGACTGAAGAACTGTCATGATGACAGGCATTTAAAGTTGAGTGCAGAGATTATCAGTATTCCTCTTAGCCTCTTGCTGCTTGTCATGCTTCCCTGCTGCCATGCCTGGTAGTTACTTAAGGTCCTTGTGAAGTGGCAGTCTGATAAATGACCAGAGAAATCAAGGGCTTTCTCATAGATTTTTCTACTGATGAATGATTCACAGAAGCTGTCTTAACTAGTAAAATAGGTGCAAGCAATAGATTGCATTTGAGTTCCACCTTCTAAAGAGTCCACTTAGGTCACCTACAGGAAGGTGCAATTATGCTCTATTCTAATCCTTAAAAGTGACTTAAGCAGAATCACCAATTTGGTAAATCTCCCTCGCTAAATAAAATATGCTAAGCATTGTTTTTGTTGTTGCTGTGACACACAAGTACAGACTGTACATGTGTGT
>JBBKCR010000134.1:14002409-14042101 GCA_037577295.1 Ladigesia roloffi
TTGAGCACTGTTGTACGTCGCTCTGGATAAGGGCGTCAGCTAAATGCCGTAAATGTAAATGTAAATGTAAATGTGTGTGTGTCTGTGCTGCACACTCAGTGCAATAATGATTTATGCTGCTAATAGTTATTCTATGTAATGGTGCCTCACTGACATGCAATTCCACATAAAAGAAGTCAGAGAGTGTGATCTCATTCACTTACAGTTACTTGTTAATTACTGCTTTCCTTATAAACACTGACACCTGGGATGCGGTTCACTATTTTTAGGAATATCCCGTGGCAGTAAATGCTGGCCATGCTGTCCTGGTTAATCATGGAGTACATAACAGGGAACCTGGGTCAGTATTACTGGGTTGCTTTTTCTGTTTTTCTTTGTCAGCTTGATCTACATTAAGTATTGCTGTTGAATAATCTACAACAGAATATATGCTGAGACAGAGCACGCTGCCATAGAACACTGGAAGTCATTGTGATCTCAAAGAATGTAAAAGGTCTCAAGGGTGTGTTGCTGTACAGTACTATAATTCAAAACAGAATTTAGGATTGTTTTGATGATGAAGATGATGATGATGATGGTGATGATCACTGTTATTAGTATTAATAAGAATATACACAAGAAGAAGAAAAAGAAGAAGAAGAAGCAGAAGAAGAAGAAGAAGAAGAAGCTGTTAGAATCTCTTTCCTCAAATTACATGCTTTGCTGATAAAAATATATAAATATCCCCAGCAAAGCCCACACTATTCACACTATTCATGTGGCAGTTACTGATTATTTGCTGCAATTTAAAAATAAAAGAAACTGTTTTTATTTAAAAAATAGAATAAAACATCAAATGTGGCCTGAGCAGAAACTTGTCTTCATATTATTATTTCCGATTAAAGTCCCAGTCCCAGAGCCCATTCTTACTGCCATTTTCATTGCTGAGGTGAAGCCACAAGAGGGTCAGTATGGGTGGTCCTGATGTGATGTGATTGTAGACAGGATGTATAATCTGGAAACATTAGGTAGTGAGTTGTGAGTGCTCACTTCTCACATTAACTTAAGTACATTACTTTTTTTTCATGCACTTTTTTTGTTTGACAGGGTACATTTTAGCTGTAATCAGTGTGATTATGTGACCCCTGGTCATAATATTACATTGGAAGGCTTTTGATATTAACAAATAAATACATACTTTAAGTTTAGTATGTTTAGTGTGAAAATGGTTCTGCACATTTGTTGAACATTTTTGTTTTTTGATGTATCCATTTTACCAAATTTTTGACATCCTGTAGCTCAAGTAAAAAAAAAATGATCAAAGAGATTATTAACTAATCAAGCTGTCTGTAATGGGTTGATCTGCCATGACAGCTGAATTTACATATTAGAAGCGTGTTATAGGTCTTCTCGGGTCCTCCATTTCCACAGTTCTGCTAAGTGGCACTGATCTCCAGTTTCTCATGCCTCTGTCTTCCCCATTAAACCCACATGTCAAAAGAATCCAATCCAAGGGGTCCTTTTGAAGTTTGCATTGGAGTAGAGAGAGAGTATAAAGAGACAAAAGCAAAGCAGCAGTGAAAAGCAAGAGGGAGGGGAGAAGGAATTGCACCGAGAAAGAGAAATGGATAAAGGGAGTGAGAGCAAGTGGGTGAGAGAAAGAGAAAAAGCCCGACCGGTAGTGTGGTTTGATTTGATTTCTTGTGTAGATATAATAGCTGTTCGTTTTCTATTAATCTTCTCTCTCGCCAAGCAGCGGAGGTAAATCGGGGTATTAGAATCTTGCCACTGGGCACTGTGAAGGCCATTAAAACATCATTACCATCATCTCCCATTATACACGGAATGTGCTGAAGGAATTACCTCTGAAATGAGACCAACCTGAATTTCAGGACACTAGAGTGTACCTGGCCATCCTCATACACACGACCCCACACTCAGTCATGCATACACACACGCACAGATGCTTTAACCTTAGCATTAGTATTAGTGTGACTCGATTCTCTTTCTGTTTCACTCTCTCTACTCTCTGGCTCTCTACTATAAATGTTCTTTCTTCCATCCCCTTTTATGAATGCATTCTTCTAAATAATGAAGATGTATATATATATATATATATCTCCTGCTGCCTCTAGCTCGACCAATACCTCTCCTACACTGCGATTCACGATGGGCAGAGTGTTGAAATAAACGTGTGTTTGTGCTTTGTGTTAACTTTCGCCTCACACGGCCGCGCAGCTCTGCTCCAAAGTTGAACCGGGAGATGCGCGAGCGTCTTTTCCAAAAGGAAAATATTCCCCTTCAGAGTCAGAATCGGCAAAAAACACTCACAAGACCTCATTAGACAACTGTTTATTGGCCATTTTGGCATTTTTTTTCCAAATCTCACACGCTTCCTCGCACACTGTAAGCTGAACTGCGCTGTCTGGCTGCTCACGCAGCAGTGACGTATTTTTGGTCTTGAATTGAAGTACTACATGCCTGCCAACTAGTGGCAGGGCTTAAAGCATTAATTGCGTTAAAAATATTAAGGCGTTATTTTATTCAGTGATTAATTAATCTAATTAACGCGTTAAATTCCCAGCCATATGTATATATATATACAACCATTCAAAATTTACATTTTTTTTTTTTAGATATAAAAATCACGCCTGAAAGCAGATAAAAAGGAAATAAGTTCACTTAGTCTTTCTATCACGTGCCTGTGTGTGCCACACTAAGCATGGATAACTGATAGAGGATTAGGGAATAATCTAATTGATTATTCTGCTGAAAGTTCTTCCCAACAATGTTGCTTAACTATGTGGCACTTACTTCGCTTTCACTTCTGGCCACTCTATGTTTTGCTGCTTACCATCTTGTTCTTTTTTCTCAGGTAGTTCTGGAAGAGCTTGATCTTTATTCACTATCTTGCTGTAGGATGAACCCACCCAACCAGGCTCATACCAGACATCCTGCATGGCACTACAGAATTATTTCCCACTTTTGGTTAATCTTACCAGTTTTAAACCACTCAAGGTTCAGCACTGTCATTTATATTATTTTCAACCACTGTATAATTTTGCTATTATTTACACCTTCTGTCAAGCATAGAGGTGGAATTTAATGATGATGTGAGCTGACAATCTTGACCATGTAGTGGTGTTTTGTGGTACCCTCTGTTCAGAAACTGAATTTTTGTGATTGACTGGACTTTCTAGCAAGACAGTGATCACAAACACACCTCCGAATCAAATAAAGCTTGACTAAGAAGAAGATGGAATGTCCTGGAGTGGCCTTCTTAGTCCCCAGATTTAAATCCATTTGAAAATCTTTGTGGAATTTAAAGAAGGCAGTTGGAACACAGAAGCCTTGTGAGCTGCATGGAGGTTTTTTGCACATGAAGAATGGGCTAAGATTCCAACAGAGAAGTGTAATAACTTGTCAGCAATTACCGAAAATGGTTATCAGAAGGACATTCCACAAGGAACTGAAGGTTGTACAGTGCACATGCACGTTTACAAAAAGCGTAATATTTCTGAATGCAGTTGTGTCATTGTGTATATATACCTCACTGCTGTGCTGATGCTGGCTAGCCAGGTTTGTGGAACATGATAAAATTCATTACAACTGCCTAGCCTTGTAATGTGTGTGTGTGTGTAATCTACTCTTTTCAGTTTAGTAGTTGAGCAATGAGGGGAAAAAAACATTTCATGAGAAAGTATTCTATATATTCTCTCACATTCCAAGCAAATTAAAAACGTGAATAAAAAAAACTCAGATGACCGGCAGAGAGAGGGAGAGAGAGCTCCCCTAGAATTGCTCCTAGCCCCCCTTATGCCCACCCCCCTGCTCTGAACAGCCAAATATGTCAATATATATATTTTTTAATCTCAACATGCGCTGGCTTGAAAAATTAAACTAAGGATACGTGTGTTCGGACTACTTAAATCGCTACACACGCACTGACAGACGCCTCTGCACTGCACGCAGACACAGTCAGCTACCCAATGAGAATTTGTATTCAATCCGAGAACAGATATTGAGTCGTATTACTCGTATGATACTCATACTCATCAAAAGTGCTTTATCTGTACCGGATAGTCGTTTCAGCTGAGTATCCGGCTCATCCCTAATAAATAGATAGATATTTGTCATGGTCAACATTACCCTGGATTGTATTAGACATTAGAGCCATTGAGGTGTTTTATGGGTCATTACTAGGAGTGTTTTACAATAAGTAGAGTGGCATCATGGTGTGGGAATGTGTGTGTTAAGGACAATATTTTGGACCACCTTATTATGTGCAGTGATCCCAAAGGTAAAATTATTCTTGCTTTAGCTCTGCCTGTGTAATGTGAAAAGGACACTGAAAAGAGATCATGTTGGACCCTCTGCCCAGACACTAATGGAAAAACAAAGAGGTCACTCTCTGTATAAGTCTCTTCTTGCCTAAGTATTAGTGTTGCACTAATCTGAGGGGATTTAATTCAGGAGACACAAGTAGCAGGCAAACTAAAGAGACCAATTAGTCTTCATTCACTTCCCACTGAAGAAGCCCGGAGAGGGACTTGATATGGCTGAGCCGGCTATACTACACAAGATTGGGCTCAATAGGTCACACGGCGTGAGGATTTTCACTATCTCTGCTCAATCCTCAGCAACATTCTACCTGTTGTAAGATATTGAAATCAATGTCATTTAAATTTTTCCAGGCCGCGCTGTGATGCAGACTTTAGTGCTATGCTAAAAACCAGGGCTCATCTACTTTAGAGATTCTTCACAACTGACCACTGCTGACCTGATACACGATCCTGTGTCAAGTGTAGTTCATTGTAGATTTATTTTTAAATGTTTTCTTTTTCGCTTAACCTATTTCTAATCTCTCTTCAAGGAAGCCCACTAATACTTTCATTAGCAGCCATTATCTAGTTTGTCTAGTTCAGGTTTAATTCAGCGGTGCTGAGTGATGGAATTTCATCAAACCAGCAAGATATCATTTTGAAATTTTTACTTCATTTGTGTTTGTTTGCAATGTTTAGACTTTGCTTAGATTTTTTCACAGTGCTGTGAGGGAAAAATTTGGAAGTAGCAGAGTGTCACATTTCGATCTGTGTGAGAGAGAGGAAAGTGGAGGACGCACACAGTATACAGGTTTAATGAGATTTCAAAACTTAAAATGCACAAAATCAAATAAAGGATACACAAGCCTCAGCTCTAACAAAAAAAAAAAAAAAAACAATCAAAAAGAACAAAACCAGAACCTCCGGCTTGAGTTTACCCAAAACTCAACACAGCCGGGAAAACGTGGACATGGGCAGAGGGTGCAGGAGCGTGCACTACCTCAGGGCAGAACGGGAGGAACACGGGCCTGAAAGACAAGACAGACAATCATTAATACAGGAGGACCAAGAAACATAAACATACAGATACAGGGAGGCAATCATCAAGATAGAGGAAGACAAATAAAGACTCAGGGAACTCAGCTAGGGCTTAAATAAGGGATACAAACAAGGAACAGGTGAACTAAGGGGAAACAAGGGACAGGTGAAACTAATATGCGGGACGCGATACAAACGAAGCAGACACTAACTAACATAACTGGATAGTATAGGGATGGAGAGAAAACAAATGGAGACAGAGAGTACTGGGAAAACTAATATTCAGGAGACGAGGAACGAGATCTACGTGACAGGGACGAGGTGGCTGTCACACAGAGCTCAAAGCCAGTGGGCTGGACTTTATATTATCGAGAAACAACGGTGATAAGCATGGTGACCAGTGCACCAAGAACCCTCTTTTCCGGCAACCAACACACCACTGTTTCAGATAGCATGTTTAGCAGTTGACAGAAGGCTTTGTAAAATAATGTTCTTGTTAGAATAATTTTATTTGATTTTTATTTTCTTTGTATCATAGAATTAGTATTGATATCATATTATTATCATTATATTATTACCAATAACAATAAAAACAACAACAACAACAACTTTTTCATATTTAGGAGGCATAAATATTTACTTGCTGTGCATGAATTTGAAGCCCAGTCCACCGACCATATTGACTGAAAATATTTATATTCCAGTTGATAGTACTCCCTTCTCTGGAAAGTCTTAGGATGAAAACAGTGTTTGCTGTGAGCATTGCTGCCTGCTGTTGCTCCAGACCATGGCCTCACTCTGTAAATCAGCATCTCAGAGAGGGGGATGATGGAGACTGTGAAAAGTGAGGAAGAGAATGAGCAAAGGCATAAAATGCAGTCGCGTGGGCCCAGTGAAGAGCAGTAACACAGTAAGCAGTAACGTTTTTCATTTGCTCGATTAAACACACCACTGAGTTTCTAATTATCCCGCTTCATCTGATAAGAGCAATGTGAATGCCCCATCCCCTTGCATGTCCAGAGTCTGGACCATGGAAATAATAGATAGCATTTACTTTATGAGGAGATTCATAATAAGATTCACCCATCCCTCACCTATAAATGCACAGACAACGGCACAGAAATGGAGCATTCATCCCATTAGGTGTCACAGAGTAAGGACTGAGTTATGAGGGTATCAGATTGATTCTATAATGGCATTAACCTCACCTTGAGCTGACACACATGCCAACAAACCTATGATAAAATCTCCATTTGTTTTGATGATACCTGAATTGTGTATTGCAATCAAGAGGAAGGCTAAAATTGCCACCAGGCTGGGCTTTATGGCTATACATAATCAGTACAGTAGTAAGATCAATGGTTTGTGTGTCTGCTCAGGTTGAGATCACTATTTATAATTTGTACCCATCTTTACACATTTACACCTTTCATTTTAATTATATCGAAAATAAAATGAAATTAAATGTTTAAATAAATGCAACAATATGGTTGTGGCTAGCTGTTTGAAATATATATTTGAGAATGTTTATTTATACAAGCCAAGATAGCCTGTGGCATATAATGACAGCTCTGTAGAATCAAGACACAAAATATCTAAAAAGAATAAAATTGTCACATGAAATAAGCAAATGGATCAAACCTGAAAGAACATCTTTACCAGCCTACAGTGTAGTGAGAAGCACTTATTGAAACTTACTCATATTCTTACTCACTCACTCCCTTATTCTAACTCACACTCACTCACTCAGTCATTCACTCACTCTATCACTCACTCACTCTCATTCACTCACTCACTCACTCACTAATTCAGTCATCACTCTTTCTCCATCCCTCTCTCTCACTCATTCACTCTCACTCACTCACTCACTCACTCATTCTCACTCATTCACACTCATTTATAATCTTTCAATCTCACTCACAATTACTAACTCACTCAATCACTTATTCGCTCACTCACTCCTTCTTTCACTCACTCATTAGCTCATTCACTCTCACTCACTCATTCTCACTCTCTTTCACTCATTCACTCTCATTCTCATTCACTCACTCTTTCACTCATTCTCATTCACTCACTTATTCACTCATTCACTCACTCAATCAGGCACTCTCACTCTTTCACACACTGACAGACTTGCTCTCACTCATTCACTCTTTCACACTCTCAATCATTCTCATTCACTCATTTAATTAAAGGCACACTAACTGTCTCTAAACCCTAAGTCACTCATGCTTAATAGGCTGTAAATTCTCCACAGTCAAATAGCTACTGATGCTTTAAAAGAGTGGTGCTTTGTATCCGTGACACAGTGTACAGAAGGCTATAGTACAGTACTCATCTCATATGGTTTCCACACACTATATTGTGTGAACCATAGCAAGAATTAGATGAATGAGTACCAGCATTATTTGAGCATTGTAACAGTATGTACAGCAGGTGAGAGTGCACGTGAAAACACTTCCAATCCCAGTCCTGTGATCCCACTGCCCTGCACATTTTCAGGCATTCTCTGGCATCACCACATCTCAACCAGTGCATGAAGAGCTTGATAATGATCTGATTAGTGTAGGGGCAGAGAATAGAAGAAGCTGTGCAGGACAGTGGTTTCCCAGGACTGGAACTGAAAAATACTGGTGGCTATGCTCAGCTCCACAATTCCATTTTTGCACATGTCATAACTTAACAGGCTAGGTCTAAACAAACTCCAGTTAAATGATCAAAAATAAAATGAAATGAAATGTTTAAATAAATGCAACAATTTTATTAGATGGTTGTTGTTAGCTGTTTGAAATAGCTATTTGAGAATTTTTATTTATACAAGCCAAGGTAATTCGTGGCATATAATGACAGCTCTGTAAAATCAAGACACAAAATATCTAAAAAGAATAAAATTGTCGCCTGAAATAGGCAATTGGATCAAACCTGAAAGAACACTATTACCTGCCTAAAGTTTAGTGAGAGGAACTTAATGAAACTTACTCACATGTCAAACGTTAACAGGCTAGGTCTAAACAAACTCAAAACAGGCAGTGAGCCACAAACACAGCTTAAAAAACATTTTCTTAGTATGTATCAGGTTCGTTCTTCCCACACAGTGGTAAGGTGGATCAAATCGAAATACACGTTCTAGACCTCATTACTACATTAGCTCTTAATATCCTGAAAACAATTCACTTTTAAATTGCTTTCTGAAGATTAGATCCTTTTCTGCTGGGGGTTCGTTTGGGGAATAATATAAAAAATGTGAAACATTTGACCCTCTATTAAATTTTTTTTTTTTTTTTTAAGTGTAAAAGAGTGTAAAATTGATTTTATAATGCATTACGGGGAAATGTTGGGAATAAAAATGGACAGAGTTACACCTAATTACACAGCAGTGTTCCATGACTATTAAGCGGAGCCAGATGATTTCATGCCAATGCTTAGCCAATTGCCTCTGTTTCCGCTAGGTAGGAAATGCTTCTTTAAACTGCTGCGTTAATCTTTTTTCAGACAACAGTTTGGCTGTCCTTCTTTATTACCTCCCCTTACAGTCCCATCCTGATCAAGTCTTCTCTCTGGCCATATCTGCTGGACAAACTGGTATCTGCTGGACAAACTGGCTGACCACTGACGAAAGTACACTGCATGTGTTTTATAAATCTTCTGGGCATTTTAAATAGCTGGCACCTCAGGTACATCTCAGGTAACCTCCTTTAGGATTTTTTTCTTTCATATTTTGATCTTTTGTTTGCTGAGCTCTGGAACAAGCACTTAAGAACAAGAATGGTACTCTTCTAATCAGCACAAGAACACATTCTGTTAAATATTTTAAAGTATTATCTGATTATCAGGTGAAATGCACTGTAGTTCTTGAATCAGTCCTTGCATTTCATTCGAGCAAATCATGGGGGGCTTTGATTCCACAGTGCTTCAGGTTACAAAAAAACCTTCCTCAACACAGATGTGGAGCAGAACAGATCATCTGACACACATCCGTATCAATCCTAAGCGCGTGTCGGAGAACTAAGGTCTCTAATTTACTTCAGATTAATTTAAGAAGGCCTAAAAAGAAAAGCAGGTTCAGAGCTCAATGACATACATACGTTCACCCACTGCCAAGCAAGCTGCATTTTAAATTCAGATTGGAACCAAGGCTGCTCAGTGACAGTTTGGTTTTGATTAAGTGAAGCTCGACTTTTCCCCCCAGAATAAACCCCCCTGAAGCAGTGTGCACAACATTGTGATCAAACAGCAGGTGATTCTCCACTTCTCCCTGATGTTTCAACACCACTTTAACACTTTGCCACAATCACACCTGGAGCAATCGTCGCGCCATTCTAAGTATTCAAACACTTTTGCAATCAATGAGAATTATTCATGCTGATTGCAGCACTTCTTGACAATATTTCTTTTTTTCACATGTATGTTCATGCTGAGAAGATTTACCAAAAAAGGTCGAGCTTTCACTTCACTGTCTAATACTGATAACCTGAGAGAAGAAAACAAAGAGAAAGCTTTTGTTATATTATTGTATTTTAGTGAAATAAAAATGCATTCAGCTGCAGTGCAGCTCCTACACCTACCTAATCAAATGTCAACCACTGGTGTTATTGGACAGCTGGATTCATTTTGCTTCAGAAAATATACTGGATGATGTTGTGCCATGACTGCTGAACTTGAGTGATAGAATTTGGCCAGGTTTATCAGTAGTACTCGCATTTCTATCAGCTGTTAATGTTTGACTTGTTGCAAACTCAGAAATGTATGGGTTTATGAGGATCATCTTGTTCAGGAGCATCAAACTTGGTTCTTTATGGGCCACAGTTCTCAAGCCATGAATTCTTTGCAAATTAGCTGAGGAACTCAAGTGGGAGTTTTGAGATCCACACTGAACTCTGCAGGGCTGTCTGGGAACCCAGTTTTAAAAATGTTTTATTAAATATTATTGTCTTTCATTGATAGTTTCTTTCCAGTTCTCTTTAATTTAGCTTAATTTGTCAATTCATTTTTATGTTATTATTATTAAAACCCCTGTATCTATCTTTTCCATCTTATCCTGTCTCTGTCTGCATTCACTGTGCTCTGTGCTCGTATCCATGCAGGGGGGAAGCAGAGCAGAGCATACAGGAGCAAATGTTTTATCTCAGAGCGCTGTTTGTGTCCCATTGTTTGCTGTACACAGCAACATCAGAAGAGAAAAGATGTGTTTACACATAAAAATTCACACTTCAACCACCACAGTGCTTCTTTCTTAAAGGGAAGATGAAAACATCTTCTCATTCCTGCCACTCTCACCTGTGTATTTACCACGTGTGACCTCTCTCCTTTATGTTGGTTTAATTATGTTGCTATTTCTTCTTGAAGAGGTTCTTCTCGTTGCCTGGAGCTTAGATGGATGTAAGAGAACACGGACATAATGTTCTTGAATAAAACCACGTTCAGCTAAGTAAGAGAGAGAGCATCATCCCTCAAAATGCTTTTCTTGCAGGCATCTCAGACATTTTATTACATGGAGAAATGTGCAGGGCATTTTCCACTTCTTGTTTTCTGTAGCCTGTAAAATGTGTGTGCATAATCTTGAAAAAAATAAAGCATATTTAGCAATAGCAGAGCATGCTCCTTGTTCTGCTTTTTGCTCAGGGGAAGTGGGAACACTGCCATCTAGCGTGAGTCAAATAAACACAATGGTCCTGTCCACTGAAGGTGCGGAGGCCTAGTCCAGAGGGCAGCTGGAGAGTCTGCTGCCTGTACATTTACTCTGGAGATCTGTGAATCAGAAAACGTCATTGAACCTGCTTATGTTACGATTGCACAGACACACAGAGACATAGAGAGAATAGAGAGCAATATAAAATACAAATAGATCCAGTAAATCTACACAGAAAATACACTATGATAAATTCACATATGCTGGGCTATAGCTAAGTACATTTATAAAAGCACAAATAGTGGTTGGGAGTATGTCAATACACATAGCAGAAATCTTTGGTATATAAGTTATGTTGGAATAAGTGGTGATATTTCACATCGTTAGACTATTGCACATAATAATCATACATTATTGCTCATAACAAAAAGAAAACTGCACAGGATATAGTAGATATACACCTTCAAACATACACAAGAAGCAAGAACTCTTTCACTTTGAAGGACATTCATGTTGGTATGTCAAGCTGGTATAAACCAAACAGAAGTTAAACAATGAATCACTTCTCATATCAATATTACTAACTATTCTTCATATCTCTATTATGTGGAATAACAGACTCCTAACCACTTAACCGTAAGTTACTTATCTACAGTGTTTGTACCCCAGCATCTCTGTACACATGTAGTGTAATGCACTTTTATTGGGATCCATTAAGAATTTTTATTTTAGATTATTCTTGTCTCTGTCTTTCTGTGGGTCTGTGCCATCAACACATTACAAATTTCTTCCAGTTTTCTGACTCTAACTCTGATTCTGAAAAGTGGCTGCGTTTCCACTTGTCTTGTAGTGTCTTGATTGATTGGCCATCTTCACACAGAGCTTCCCTGGTTTATTCTAAGAGCTGTTTATGACTCACAGTCCTGAACGTAATCTGTATAATTGCTACGTACCCTGATAAGTGGTGAGCGATTGATGCTTAGGTTCGGATTATGTTTGTAGCCAGCTAAGCAAGAAGACTTATTTCGTGAGGCAGAAACCTGGTCTACCAGCATAACAAGTATGAGCTGGCCAAGATGATTTTTTCTTCTAGATTGGCATTACAAGAAATGTTCCAGCTATCCACTGTTTGCTGTTTCTTTTGAGCAGTGTAGACGTGTAGACTACAAAATACAGTCTGCTTTTTCACTTCTGCAAACTAGCAGTTCATTTTTAACAACAAAGCATGTTTGGCTGGCCATAATCATTACCCTCGACTCACCTGCTGCTCTGCCTCAATACAGCATTGGTTTACTCAGTCGGGAGAGATACCTCCTCTCAGCCTTGCAATGTCATCTAATCTATGGACAGTGAACTATAAAAGCATTTTGTTCATGGGTCACACCCACCCCAATTTACTTTATACCCCCTTCCTGTTTTGTCTTTTATTTTTTTACACTGATAACAGCCATAGACAGCAGCATTGCGGTGTACCCCACTGCAGCCCATATCTAATAGTGAGAATACCCTCCCACCAACCTTAGCAATAAATCTGCTGTAAATAGCTTTTGGAAAAAAGCTTTGTGACACAAAAAAATGCGTCAGTCAGTCATTAATAATGCCAGTCTTATCTTACTAGCTAGTTCTGTTCCATGCTGTTGTCTTTCCTCTGCACATTTTCATAAAATCCACTTATACTAAAATGTTTACACCAGGTCCATAGCGTTTCTGAAAGGTCAAACACTTTCCACTTTCAGCTTATAATGTGTGGAAAATGGGCTGTTCTATTTAAATATGTTAATGAGTCTTCGATTTGACATGGTTCATTTCAGTTAAGTAAGGACTATTCAAAGTGCCCCCCAAAGAATCTAAATGATCTAAATGAATGCAGAAATTATAGATGGGTTGTGAGTGTGTGGGTGTGTTTAATGGATCTGAACCCTTCCCTCATCATAGACTATGTGGGACCGTCAGGGCATGAGCTGCGATTTGCCCTCCTCATGTACCAGCCTGATCATGACACAATTTGTCTCCCACCGAAGCTCCGAACCTTTTTTCTATTCTTTAAACAAGTGACTTTGGTCTGCAGTTTTGTGGGACAATGCCATAATGTAAAACATAAGATTAGACTGCGAGGCAGATTTAAAGACATGGTGTAAAAGGCTCAGGGACAGTCTGATTCATATTTAATGTATCTGTTAAGAACATCCATCTCTAGCCAGGACCACATCTTTTTGGGAGTTTAATCCAAGAGCAAATTTCTCAATCTAAAACTGGATCATAGAAAGATATGACTTTCACAGTGATGTGCATCAGACCAGCTGTATAACTGAAAGTTTTAGATAAGTATTTTTTTTCCTGTTGCTAAAGGACATTTATTTCAACAATTTAACAAGGACTGAGGAATGTAAGTACACTCTCAAAGGTGGCACTAACTTTTTGCCTGGTGGTCTTGTGGAGTGTTCCTGAAAACTATTGGTTACTACCTCCTAAAAGTAGCCCATGGATGGACAACCAGCGAAAGGCTATGGGACCCTAAAACTCACTGGTGCACAAGGAATGAATTACCCTTAAAGGACTTCTGAACATCAAAACTGGACACTAGAGCAATTGAAGAAGATCTCTTATGAATACAGTTTCATTTTACACTGTAAAAAACAGGTGGATGCACATACGTTACCTACATGAACAAGAAATGGCTTTTGAATGCACTATAAGAAGAAGGCAAGGCAGCCGAGGACAATATACTAATATGTGCACAAATATACATATAATATCCTTTTCCTGAGTGAAGTGAGAGCAAAAGAGAAACATTAGTCTTCAGTAGCTTCCGTCCAAGCCAAATACACGTCAAGGCGATCTGACATAAATGACTTCAGCAATAGCCATTACACAGAAAAATTAAGACAATGAGTTTTGTCTGAAATAGACACTTGTCAACATCTCACTTGAGTTAAGTGCCAGGTGCTGACAAATTGCATTGGACTGACTGCTTGAGGGCTGGCTTCCAGAAATGGATCTGCACTGCTTGAGTGGACACATGACTGACCCTACAGTTTTACAGCAAAGTATAACTATGTAATACGTAAGTAGTATTTCTAAATGTGAGGCTAGACGAGTCAGAGAAAGCCATCCACAGATGCAATGTGCATCTCTTTTGTTCGGTGAGATCATGCGGCTAGTCGTTCTAATGAACCTTGCTTCAATTACCTGCCAGCACAATGGGAGAAACGGACACGCCGGGAATGTGATTACCTGATCGTAATCACTTGTAATTCGCTTGTCATCCCACTTTTTAATACACAGCAGAGGTGCAGGCATCACGGTTTGAAATCAACAGCTCTCGGGCACTGATACTTCTTAATTACTGAGACAATCAGGGCAATAGTTAATGGGGGAAAAACTATGTGGCCAGGTTAATTCCTGGTTCATTGAATTACTTTCGGAATTAGCCGAGTGTTATGAGTAAGAGGCTGAGGAATGGAGAAATTGGACAGGAAAAAGAATCTGAGTGAAGAGATATTTCTTCCTCTGTAATTAAATAAAGCTAGCTTTACAAATGAACAAGCCTTTGTGTTGGGCCCTGGGTGTAATCTAGAGACTGCAAACGTTGAGGCCGCTACTGGAGATGCCTGAAGAGGAATGAACCCCTGAAACTGCAATGAAGTAACAGCAGGAGAATATGGAGAGACGGCAGATAAAGGATCTTGCATCTATTCTGTCATCGGCCTCTCACATGGCCTTATCCTCGCCCACAGACTCATCTGTCATGGCTGACAATAACACTGTTCAATATGCAGCTCTGGAGTCATTACTAGAGATTAAAAAATATTGGCAAATATTGACAAAAGCATCAGCCTTGGCAACATTTCATCTGTAGTTTTCATATACTCTGCTCTTTTATTTTTATTTATTTATATGTATTTTGGCACATGTATTTATTTACCTTCTGAGTGTATTATTGAGTTGAATATTTGATATTTCTATGTATTATGATAAGGCCTTTGTGAGTGCTCCAGGGAGTTGGTAATTCGGAGTCTTGGAACAGGGCAGAGTCTTTATTGCTTGTTTGTGCACATTTCCCAGTGACATCCAGTTTAATTAAGATAATTATCTCACCCGATTCTCATGTCCCTACAACAGGATCTCATGCAAATGAGATCTGGCCTGTGCCACCTCAATCACTCACCTCCAGGGTGTATTTGGTGATTACTGTGATAAATAAAAGTCATAAAAAACAGACAGCGGGAGATAAAAGAGAATGAAAGGAAAATGCTTCCAACCAAACCTAACAGGTGTTCAATATACAGCTTTGGGCACATCAGCTTTCCATATGCTTTAATTCCTTAAATTCCCAGGCGTTCAGTTTTTATTGATCTGTTACCTGGAAAGTGATGATAACTATCGGAATTTTACTAAAGAGGCAAGACTGAGAAATCTGCAGCATGTGCCTTATTGGCATGTAAAGTGTTAACTTGTTCAGCGGTATGATGTGATTGTAAGTCGGTGGTCATACCCATATTATGTCCAGAAACTACACTGTCCAGAAACTACACTGGAGAGCAAAGGGGACTCTTAGAGTATGCTTAACATTTTTTTAATGCCAGAAATGGAGTCGGAGCCACTCCTGGCCCATTCTAAAAGAGCAGTAAGTCCCACAGACAAACAGGATCAGCTATTTGCTTAGACAAAAGCATTCTCCTGGATTACTTCTCTATCTTATAAAGCAGACTAATGCATTTGCTCTGTCCCAGTGTAATTACAACTGGGTGGAGATTGGGCCAGCCCACTGGCTTCAGCCCCGGAGCACACAGCTCCTCTGTATTCTTCTCCTGAGCTTTCTGATCATTTACCAATGGTCTGTTTGACAGTCTGCCAGTTCTAATGCTGCTGGTGTACTGTCCCCTGTCATCTCCCATAAACTCATGTATCTATCACTGAGATACCCCTTAAAAACTTTCATTATCCGAGTGATTAAAAATTACCTTTGATTTTGGGGACAGCCAGTGAAATAAGGAGAGTGGAGGACAATATAGAAGAGTGGCGGAAAATGGAAATGTTAGACCATGAAAGATGATAATGCGGGATTTAAGTTAGATTGAGGTTAGACCAGTGAGAAGCTGATAATGTGAGTTATGTGAAATAACATGAGGACCAGGGCGGCATGGTGGCACAGGGGTTAACGCTGTTCCCTCACAGCAAGAAAGTCCTGAGCTCGACTCCCGGGTCGGGCGCAGGGTTTTTCTGTTTGGGAACTTTTCTTCCAGGAACTCCGATTTCCTCCCACCGCCAAAAACATGCGTAATTGGGGTATAGGTTAATTGAGAACACTAAATTGCCCTTAGGTGTGAGTGTGTGGCCCTGCGACTGTCCAGGGTGTATCCCACCTTTGCCCGTAATAACTGGGATAGGCTCCAGGCCCCCTTGACTCCGGGTGCGGGATAAAGAGGTAGAAAATGGATGGATGGATGTAACATGAGGACCTCAGGTTCCAAACATGTTCAGATAATTCAGCCCCCTTCAGCTAAGGTTGACATCTCTAAAGATGAGAGATGCATAGGAATTTATTCTACTAATTAGTATTGTAGTAATAGAACTCTCAAATTAATAGAATGATTCTCAAATAAAACTACAGCAGTTGTAAAGTGGGACCAACTCCATATGAAATTCTCTGTATATGAATGCAGTGTCATTGAAGTCTCTGTCCCTTTCCTTTTGTTCATTCAGCACTCTACGTCTCGGCTGGTTTTCATGGGGCCAGGTGTCCCAGTACTTTTGTTTATATAATATAATAATAACAAAAGTTATGGGATACCCGATCCCCATGAAAACCAGCCAAGACACAGAGCTACAGGCCTAATAGGTCTATGTGCTATACAAACTTTGTGAAGTTCTTTGCACTAAATCACTCTCACATTAAGAGATCTCTTGAGAGTTTCAGTCCCTTTCAAAATGAGCCATTTAAAGGCTCTGTCACTTTTATGCAAACAAGAATCTGCTGGCCAAGCCCCAAACATCCTATGCCTACGCTGCATGTTTAACACACGTGAATATGGTGGAAAACAGAAGCGTTATCTAGCCTGATATGTTCGACCTTGAGTCAGACCGGACCAAGATGAAAACAACACTTCATGTGTGTCTTGCCTTTGCCTGTATCTGACAGCATTTGGCATCTTATGCCTGCTCATAGAACCAGCAGACAAAAATTGTTGATCTTCCACTAGTCTAGTTGGTGGGGGCTCGACAGATGAGGGATGGTTCTATTAAAATGATCTCATTCTGATATCGGAATAGGGGAGCCGTCAAAACAGCTAGGACAAGAATATGATTCCTGACACCAAAATCATTCAATTGATTCTCAGAAAAAGGATGTTTATAGGAGTAGTAGAGACAAAAATGGAAATACAAAATGATGCAAAAATTTAGCATAATATGTCCTCTTTAATTAAGTCTTTTTTTAAGGGTACAGCTCACATTACCTAGTAGACATTCATTTATACTTCAGATGACATTTTCCAGCTTATAATGTTAAATGTCTGGAATGTTATTAAGAAATTAATGTCCCTCATCACTGCACAGGACCTTTATGAAGGTTTGGCTGGTGATGCTCTGGAGCACAAAGCAGCAGTTTTGCGCAGTCATCTACATGAATGTGTAATCATAAGGAAACTGTGATTTCATCATAAAAGTGAACACAACAGAACAGCAGAAGAACTTTGAAATTATGTATTCAGGTCTGATGATAGAAAAATCATCAAAGGTATGTTTGGAAAAAAGGAGAATCATTTCAATAAAAGAACACCTTGCCAACTGTGAGGCATGATAATGGGCCTGTTAAGCTTCAGAGTTGCAGAGTTGTGTGGCAGCCAGTATCACAGGGAATAGAAGCAATAAGTTACTGAATAAAAAGTCTGCACAAATAAATCAATTCAATTCAATTCAATTTTATTTATGTAGTTTTTACAACCAGGTTGTCACAAAGCAGCTTTACAGAGTCCAGGATTGAGGCCCTAGTGAGAAAACATAAGGCGACAGAGGCTAGGAAAAACTCTGTCAGCTGGAAACCTCAGGAGGAGCCAAGACTCAAAAGGGGAATCCGTCCTCAGGTCAACCCAGAGAGAAATGAACAACAATCGTTTTGGGGAGAAAAACAAGAGAGGGTCTTAATCAACAAGATTATAGACCGACAGGCCCTCTACAGCTAATACAATTGGTGTCCAGAGAGGTAAATATTGTTGGAATGTACTTTGAGAGTGTGTTATCCATAAACATCAGGATCAGAAGCAACAATCTCCGCAGGAAGGGCCAGAGTGGAGTCGGGATCAGTCAAGGGCAGTTGCCCATGAAGATCAGTCTGGCAGATGTGCAGCAGTTCCCCCGGAGGAAACAGAGGACAGAGTTAGTTCTGTTATAATTTACAAAGCATTGTTAATATCAATGAGGAGTGCAAGTTATGACTACGGCATATCTAACTAGAGCAGCCTAGCTAGGAAACGACAGAACCGAGAGGTATGATGGGCATGAGAGTGCCCTGAGACTCTGGCACCTCCACTCCACCTTCACAAACCTGAACGTGAGGAGTGGTGGGGCAACAACACCAGTGTCCCAATTTACCTGAATTCTCTGGACCCACTGCCTTCCTGCTCTACACCTTTCATCTAACAAGAAAAAATAGAGACAAAAGGCCTGGTTAAACAAATATGATTGCAGTCTGGACTTGAAACCTGAGATCGTGTCCCGAGTGTTGTATGGCAATGCGTTTCAGAGCTTGGAAGCTATATATGAGAACACTCTTCCCTCTAAAGAAGTTTTCATAAATCTGGGAACAAGTAAGTTGTCAGCATCTTGAGATCAGAGTGACCTGAGATAATTATTGGTCCCATGAGAGGGAAATTTGCATTGTCACAGCAGAAATAATTGAATAAACCAAGATCAGCATTAAGAATAAAAAAGTACACTGCAAAAGTATTACAAATATATAAATACAGATCTATAAATAATAACTGTTCTTTAACCAGAATGTCAATCATTTCATATTTAAGTTTGCTCCGAGAGAAATGTATTTTTTTTCACATAGAAAACCGATAAAAGTTATTGTTGGAGCCAGAATGAGCTATTTAAGAGTTTGATTACAGGCAACATTTGTTATTTATTTACATTTCATACATCTTAAAACAAATAAAATGATCTGTGTATTATTGTCTCTCCTTGGCAGCATGGAAGTGCAAGGAGATTTGGTCCCTCCCATTTCAGACATGTGACTGCAACACCTGTTCTGTTGGGTCTAATTTAATCAGGGGGTTCACTCATTTTCTCTCAGGTAACTCAGGCAAGCCATGCAGCTGGACGGTTTGTTGACCACAACAAGCGTTATTCTATTGAATTTGGTGGAAATAAAAGAAACTGGAAATCTGTGGAAACACTCATTGCACATCCATTCTGCACTGTAGGAACAATTATTATCAAGATCCAAACCATCCTAATTTGGAGATCAAATAAAATATCCATTCGTCATCCAAGTCCACTGTTGTTTCGTTTGAGAAAAGGAAACGCTTGAGCGTGTCAAGCAAGGCTGTAAATCAAATATAAACTCTAAATAAATTAAACCTTAGTATACAAATACCAATTGTATTTGTCACATGCATAGTCGTACCAGTACAACACACAGTGAAATGTTTTCTCTGCATTTGACCCATCCACTAAGTGAAGCAGGGGACTTCTGCTAGTGAGGCGCCCGGGGAGCGGTGGCAGGGGACGGTACCTTGCTCAAGGGTACATCAGTGGTGACACTAGCAGTTGGGATTTGAACCCCAATTGTCTGATTGCAGGGCGAACGCCCTAAACATTAGAGTCCAGCTGCCCCGCAGTATGAAATGTTCTATACACATATACTGGGGTGTAAATGTGGTAGATAAGTAACTTGCAGTTAAATGAAGCACTGAATTAAATCTCAACCCTCATGGTTAGATAGGGCACAGCTTACTAATACTACGTACCCTGAAATAACTAACTTAAAGGAAAATATAAAAACACTAAAAATATAGATGTGACACAGGGCAGTCATAACATGCAGCTGTAGACTTCGGCCTGCGTACGACACTTAAACTCCTCAATACAAAGACTAATGCACATTTGAGAGTTCAGTGGTGCAAAAACATTGGCAGATGTGAAAAACAGACATATGGTGAGATGAGTCATCCTTCACCACAATCTTCAGGAGTGGGCACATGTGACATACATATAAAAAGTGGTCATTGCTTGGGGGGCTTTTTTTGTAATGGCTTAGAACAACTTGTGCCCTTAGAGGTAAAGCTCCTTAAACCAAACTGACACTATCATCTATTTTCACCCTTGCACATTTCTGCCCTAATTGGTGATCTCCTCCAGGAAGACAATGCTTCAACTGTTTGATCAATATAATAAAAATACATGAAATGCACCATTTGTCACGCATGAACACACCACAGCACACAGTTTGAACATTCCTTGCATTTAGCTCATTAGCCAAGTGAAGCAGAGGGCAGCTGATGATGATGTGTGGAAAGAAATGTTTGGGGCAATACCTGGCTCAAGGGCACCACAGTGGTGCCACTGGTCATCCTGTGATCTGAACCCTCGACAGGATCACAGCTGTCTAATAATACTGTGCTTACTGTTGTATTACTATTGTGTAACTCAAATTGTGTCTGAATCCTCTCCACTAATTGTATTTGTTTTCCTTCCACAGTACCAATTTTGAACAGACACTCTAACAAAAGTATGATACTACTGGCAATGTTTTCCATCAGTTATTTTAATCCACTTTGAAATCTACAACATTTTGAAATAGCCCCTTTTGTACAAAATTTAAAGATGTCTTATATGAAAGTGCACCAGATGTTCCTCCATCGTTGCTATTAGCAGCGTTTTTGTTCTCTTTTTTCCTCTTAATCTTTTACAAAAAGGGTTCTGAAAGGTCTTTAAGGCTGCAACAATGCACCACTCTTCTGGGGTTGCTTATGTATTCATAGGAGTGCATATGTGCTACTATTACCATCTGTGGTGTCTGCAGCTCCTGGACAATATGATTGATGAGCTTTACTGTCAGATTAATATGCACCAGGACATGACTGAAAGTTATGTGTATTGTTTCATGAGCATTTTATCAAATCTGAGCACTCCAGACCTGGCTCTGGCATAACCCAAATAGAGGGATACTCCATGCATTCTAAACTCTTAGGTGGGGTGATTTTAAAGGTTTTCTGGCTTATCTCTCTTGGGGAACCGTTATCTGGTGTCTCAGAAACACTTTTCCCACTTTGCAAAACGTGACACTTATAACAGCAAATGAAAAGGACAACAAAAAATCTTACAAACGCAAATGGCAGATAAACAAGAGAGACTTTTACCACTAGATGCTGGGTGGAGAATGAAGAAGTAAGAAAAAATACTTTTTTAGTAAGGAATGGCTGGTGAGTTCTTAAAAATCTTGTCACAGTGGGAAGTATCTTTGTGCTTGGGCTCAGCCTCTGTGTCTGTGAAGGGAAAAAGAGAGGGAAGGAGGTGTGAGGTAGTCCTCAGTGACACTTTCTATCCCTTTTCCAGTGTTGTTATTTTGTATCCCATGTGTTTTGGAGTTGTGTGTCTGCGGATATTCTAAAGGATGAAGAATCAGCTGAAGCTTGTTTCTGGGCTCTGCCTGACAGTTATATGAACCTTTGTGCTCTTTGGAACCTGCGAGGTTGATGTTTTAATACCATGGAGAGTGGACAGTAATCGCAGGGCTGCCAACTTTTACAAAAACCTTGGAGTGAGATTTTGGTGTGTTGTGTGGCCGTATGTATGTGTGTGTGGCTGCGTTGGAGTGTGCATGGACAAAAAGAGACGGACAGACAGACTGATGGAGGGGGGTGTAGTGTGCACAGGAGGCCGGAGTGAACACCTCTGTGCCTGTTCAGCCATGCATAAGGTATAATTGCTCAATGGTAAGTGGCGTTTTGCCCGAAACAATGGCCAGCCTAGATCAGATAGATAAAATAATGAAAAATCGGAAGTATGGTGTGAGTGCGTGTGTCTCACGGGCATTGCATGAGAGTTGGCAGCCCTCAAATCATTTTAGCTTCAGCTGCTCTGCTGTTGGGGTTAGCTACCCTGCTACTGGGGTTAGCTGCTCTGCTACCAGGAGTTGCCTCTGCTGCTGTGCTACCGTGGCCCTGCTACAGTGGATAGCCAAAGTGCTGCTACCTGCTGTAGCCTTCTGGGTCAGCTTTGTGGCTCGGGTGCGTACCTTCGTCAGTCGAGGATATAGCCTTGTCACTCGAGAATGTAGCATTGACACTCGAAAGCGTGGCCTTGTCGTGCTGGAGCATTGTCTTGTTGCTCTGGAGCGTAGCTGTGGCTGCTTCTGATTGTGACCGAGTTGTTCAGGCCCTAGGTTAGCGCCTAAAAAGCTGATGTGTGTTGGGCATGAGCTGGGCAAGGGATTGCCAGAGAAATCATGGCCTTCTCAGGCCGTTGGTCAGCAGGCCGGAGACGCGAGCATCATGAGTCGCCTTGCCTCCTTCACCTCCAAACCGTGGACATCCTGTCTCACAATTCATCAAGCCAAACGGGTGTTCTTCCATGGTCAGACGAGCGGGTCCATAACATGCTCCGGATCTAAAATGCTGGACTCATCTGCCCAGCCCTGGTCCTACTCTTTGTCAGAACTCCCACCACCCAGCAGCTTGCCGATGGAAAACCTCGTACTTGACTCGTACTTGTCGGCCCACCCCTCAGTTGGGTCTAGGTCACTTCACTCTGGGCAACTCCCCATCTTTCCAAGTCCAGACTGCTGTACCTTGATGGGTCAATATGTCACATTTTCACATCATCTACAAAAGAGGGCAGGCTCGAATGCAGACTTCCATTTCAAAAGTTAACATTTAAATCATGAACAACAGGCATGACAGCGAAGAACAAAACTCAATTTCTCCAAACAAAAAGAGATAGGAGACAAAACTTTTCAGTTTTCAGTTTCGGTCCAAAATTTTTTTTCTTTGCATATATATATATATATGTATTTGAGAGTGTGAGTGAAAGTAAGAGTGAGGAATTTTGAATCTATGACCATAAAAAATAACAATTCTCCTTACCTATTTCTTTTCTATTTATTTCATACTGTATTATCTGCCATTAAATGAGGCCAATTTTCAAATGGTTAAATAAATTTCTCTTTTTCTTTTCTTCAAAAAGAGGGTCACTTGGTGACCCTTCCCTCTTCTTCTCCTGGGAGGCAAACAGAGAAGTAGGCTGCTCCATGAAGGTACGGCCTCAATTAAATTTCCAAGGTGAGAGCAAAGAAGTCTTGTGGCTGCTCTTGGAGGTGAGTGAAATGCAAAGCAGCCTAATACAGCAAGACAAGTTTAATTAGAACTATTACAGCAGGGACATCTAGGAGTCTGCTGGGGCCATAGGGTCATCTAGAAGCTTTACAGAAACACCCTGCTGATTAATAAAAGCCGAAAAAAGTGATGAGTGGCCAGCTTTAGAGTGGAGGCGCAGATAGGGAGCAACAGAGGTGAAAGCAAATCACAACTTTGAGAGAGATGGCCCCTGGGAAATTGATCACAGGGGATAAATGGTCAAGAGGCACTTTGAAGTATTGAAGAAAGGATAGCAGACTTGTTTACTCAATGTGGAAGGGTGAATGCTACTCTAAACAATATGTTCAGACACCAGCCTAAAACCTGGAGTAAAGAAACTGCAAGAAAGGCAGATATCATTCCATATGCTATATCAAATTGTGATTCTTTTGTCCCAGAAATTTTCTAAAATATATTTATATTTAGTAATATATTAATATACAGCTATTTTTCACAGAGCCCTTATATTTTTGTTCATTGACAAATTAAGTAGATAAAAATATCTGGAGCTGATTCAAAGCATTAACTTTTAGTTGCAACTACATTTAGTAGTTGATCGCTGGAATCAAATATGAGGTCCAAGGAGGTATTGTAAAAGACGACATTATTCGGCTTAAAAAGTAAAATAACCTTACAGAGAGGTGACAAAGTTTTGGAGCGCCCATAATTTGGTACATTCTTATAAATGAGGACATCTAAAGAGGATGATGGCACAATTCTTTCCTTAGTGAAGGAAAAGCTGCTTCACACAGCATATAGTCACAAAATCTAGTCAGGTCTTGAGGTGTATCACTGTCAAAGTCTACAATCAAGAGACACCTTCATGAATATAAATACATATCTGTAACTCTAAAGCAAAGCTCTGGCAACACTGAAGAACAGGACGGCGAGATTAGGCTATGCCTGAAAACATCTTAAAAAGCCTGCCCAGTTCTGGAATATTGTTCTTTGGGCAGATGAGTCCAAGATTGACTAGTACCAGAATGATGGTAAGAGAAAAATAAGGAGAAAGAAAGGGACAGTTCAGGATCTGAAGCAGACCCTATCATCTGTCAAACATGGTGTAGGTAGTGTTATAACATAGGCATGTATGACTGTCAATGGAACTGGCACACTGGTGTTTATTGATTATATGACTGGCTATAATCTCGGCCCAGATCCAGCCAAATGCTGCAAAACTTATTGGAAGGTTCTTTTCAGTGCAAATACATATAAATCCAAAAACTACTGTGAAAGTCACCTCTCAAGTTAAAGAAACAGGATATTCTTCAATGGCCAAGTCAGTTATTTGATCACAACCCAACGGGACATACTTTTTATTTACCTAAGACTAAGCTGAAAGAAGAAATACTAACAAACAACCAGCAAATATAGGCCACAGGATTTTTTAATTTGTCATTCATTGCTTCATCTATGACTGAATTTATTACTCTCTGTGTCTTTTCAGCAGCTCAGGACAGCAATGCCAGAGATATCAACAAAGAGACTAGCTAAATGATCAAGACTCTAAAAAGACATCCATCTTCTATCTACAACAACAATAATGGGAGATTAAGTTGGAAAGAAATCATCCTGCTAGCTTTGGTACAACAGACAGATATCAGGGTAAGCTCAAGTGTTCTCCACAATAAATGCCCTGTTCAGAAGGAAGCTGTTTTGGGTTGAAGGAAGACATAATTATCCATCAATTCTGACAGGCTTTTTTACAAACCCTTCTGTTGCCTGTACTTGTCCACTTTACACACTAGAGAATTAATGGCATTTAAAAAAACATATAGCCAAAAACATGTTAATGTTTTGTGACAAGCCCTGTTTTACTGTGCAACTAAATTGCCACCTTTACCAGCAAATCTCCAGTGATATATGATTAAATATTTGTTATATTTGTGTTTTTAAGTAAAAATGAGTTTAATTCATTAACCACTAGGCCATCCAGTTGCCCATAGAAAATAGAGGACATGTTATAAGGAAAAAATGTACCTTTGTGAGAATGAATTTATATTTTGGCAATTTTTTTGTTATTTCCAAACCTCATAGAAGAACATATGGACAATTGCCAAAGAGGAGGAATTTAATATATAATGAGTAATTATCTTAGTACATAATTAACATGCAAATGTACATATTTGACCCTCTTATCACCTCCTGCTGGGGATCGCTATTTACCGAGGTGGGTGTTGCGTGGCTCGGAGACGAGTGAGGGGAGGTGGGTCCCGATGCCCCAATCTCTAGTCCGCTGACTGGCTACTCGAGTGGTCTGTGACGTCCTCCGGGGCTCATCGACCCAGACTCGTGCTTGACTACCTATGTTGGGCAACGCCCATGCAAGTCTGGCAAGCCTTATTCACAGCCACCTTCTTAGGGCCATAATGGGCTCACGGAGGGCATGAGGGGCCTCGAGGGTCTCCACAAGGGGGCTTGGGGCTCCATGTATAAGGACCTTGCAAAGGAGCAAATGGGTGAGATCCACATGGACTGTTCTGACTGTGCTGAAGGTTTAGTTTGAAGGTTTAGTTTGGTTTGTGCTTAGGCCCTCATGCCTTTTTCTTTTGAAATAGAAGTTAAAGAATGGAATTCTGCATCTGTACCTTTTGCTGCTTTTTCTTCTTCTTCTACTTCTTCTTTTTCTTCTTCTTCTTTTTCTTCTTCTTCTTCTTCTTCTTCTTCTTCTTCTTCTTCTACTATTATTATTATTATTATTATTATTATTAGTTGTAGAAGTAGTGGTAGTAGTAGTAGTTGTTGTAGAAGTAATCTTAAATTTGTTTTTTGTTACATTTTGGGATATTAGTGAATCCATGTACAAATAAAACACATATGGAACTATTCAGTGACTGAAAATGATTAAGCAATTTTACATTCTTTTAGAAATTAGCCCACATATTCTAAAGCTACCTTGCAAAGAAAAAAAACAGCTAAGACATTATTAAGCTAAAATTCATTTTTAAATGTCTTGAAGCTAATGAAAACTTCAAATTCATGTAGGTGTCAAAATATGTGACAGGTAGTGAATATACATCTACACCTATATTAGTGCACCTCAAGCAGTACACGGTTTCAGGAAACTTTTTCTTATCACGTTTTTTTACGTGCAAAGTCTGCAACTCTCACAACTGTTCTGAATATTGATCTAAATTTACATTCTAATTGCTTTGCAGCTTATCACAACCCAGATGGAAAGCGAGCCTAGCTCTGCTAGGCCATTGTCCAAAAACAATAGCAGACTTATCTTCCAGTGTCACTGTTGCCACTATGAGCTTGTCAGCGCCGCTTCATGAGGGAGGGCGACTGTTTGGTATTAAAGCACAGTGAAATGTGTGCTTTTCACCTTTCTTTTGAATTTCTCTGCAATGAATGTGGCTTCTTTCATAGTCCCTAACCTTCAAGAAGTAACCTGTGGCGGCTCTTTATAAATATGGATGGCTTGTAGAGGTCAGTATGCAATTTCAGAGAACTGAATTTCTAACAAGCTGCTGCTACTTGTGCCTAAGGATCAGATGAATGATTATGAGGCTGTTTTTTGTTTTTTTTACTTTGAGTGTGGACACATCGCTACATGTTAACATAATGCAAAAACCTTTATGTAAGGTAGAGTAATGTTCACTGCTTATCATGAAAAAGCCAGAGAGAAAGACTTGCATTGCATAAGTGTTCCGCACAATGACATGTTCAGCATGGAGGCTGTGTTATATAATCTATGCAAACAGATTCTGGTACATTGTTAAGTACTGGCTGGACTGAGTCAAATGTGTGTTCATACGCCCTGTTGTCAGACATTGTGAATATGTGTTGGTGTCTATGTTTACAAAAAAATCATCCTTTCATGATCTCAACTGCTTTTCCTGAACCAGGTTTGAGGGGGAGGGTTCTGGAGGCTATCCCAGTGGTCATAGGGCTAAAACACATTCAAACATACTTAGTTAGGGAAAAACTCATTTTCATTTCAGGAGCATTTGCTCTACTCAGAGAAAACACCATTCAAGCAATTCTGGGTTGAAGTGACAGTGAATTTAGCAAACAAGTGGCTGAAGAGAAGCTAGATGAATATCATGTATGTTCTGTGTCACAGTGGGTGGGTAATTCTGCCATCACAGACTTGACAAGCCGCGTTTCTTTTTCCTATCCGCCTTTTAAGGCTCACTGATTTTCCGGCCCCCTGCTGACTATTTAGGTAATGTGAGCAATGGCCTCAATCCAGCCCTCGCTCTGTTCAACTAGTGGCACACAGAATTCATCAGTAGGCACAGACATCATCATCTGCAGGAATAAAGTATCATTATAGTGACAGCTCTAAAAAGAGCTACAGCAGCCCAAGCATGGAAGATCGACGTGTATATATTATTTGTGCATGCTTGATGTATGTGTGTGTTTCTATAATGCAATTTAAGTGGGTTTCATTATGGTCTGCTTTCTAGTCTGCTTATAGAGGTATGGGATAAGTGTGGGTGGGGGTGAGGGGGTAACAATGTTTTTTATATTGCCCATAATCTAGCCTTGTGTTGGATTTGCTTTGTACTGTACGTATAGAGCCCAATTCAAGTGCAGTTCATTATGTTCTGTTAGATGGATAAATACAAGCAAGCAGTGTTTTGTTTTGGGCATATTTAGTACCATCCTGATGGTGTCAGTAAAAGTTATATTCATGTAATTACTTGACAATTGCTTAAAAAGCTTTTTTAACAGCCTCTTGCTGCATTAATGGGACATTTCTCGACATTTAATGTATTATAATGAGCCTATTCAGTTCAATTTGGCCAGCTTATCCAGTTTGGGCTAATTATCTCCACTATTTTTGTGACTCAACATGAATTTAATCACACTCGCTGACCAGAGGATGTAGAATATCTGTGGTTTTAAAACGCTGGCTGCATCTGTGGATACTTAGGGTCACGTGACAGTCTAAATGCGTTCATAAAATGGACATAAGCTACATCATTACTGATTCATGTCACCCATTCTAAAATGAATCAATGGCCATACCCTGTTTTGTTCTGAATACTGAATACAAAATGAATACAATCATTCTTTGGTGAGTCTTAATTGAATTACTATAGTCCTCATACCTATATGTTTATCCATGATGAATTGCCTTCCATTTAATCTACCTAAAAACACGTGATGCTGTTTGGCGGTACATGTGAAAGTACAGTCAGGCTAAAAAAATAAAAAAAACATTTCAAAGGCATGACGCAAACACATCGGATCAAAGACTCAGGTGATGAATGAGAGCAGTTCCTGAGATCAAACCAATTACACCACAGGATGATTCAATATCCTGCAGCAAATAGTATCTTGCGAAATTCATCACTTTCACATCCCCAGTGACACTGACACATTCACTGGCGACATATGTGTTCTACATAAGATGCTTTACCATCCACACAAGGTTTGGCTTAAACATATGGTTCAAGTTAAAAGAAAAAAAAACCTTCATTTGGTACAGAGCCTTTAATATAAGATCTTTAAATGCAGTCATGTAGATCGGAATTGGTTCTCTGAAGAGCCATACATTGAAATGTTCTTGAAATATCTAGTTTCATTGCTTAAAATAACCATTGGTTTGGCGCTTTAATTTTGTAGACTGCAGGAGGCCATTTGAAGTCACCATAATCACCCCTCTAAGTAATTATTAGGCAAAATTTCAGCGCTGTTTTCTTTCTCTTAGAGCATTATTAATGGCCTGCACTTTTACCCTTCGGCTCTATTACATTATGGGGAAAGCAACAGCAACATATGTTCATGTGCCCCAGCCTCTTTCCTCTTTGTCTGTGAGGAGGCAATAAACAGCCTATTGGAACTTTGTTATGAGTTCATTACAGTGGCTGCAGGCTAGGGCTGGGTAAAATGGGCAAGGTAATGTGCTATTAGATACCGGGATTTAATCTGAAGTCTGGTTGGTCTGAAAATCCAATCAATTTAGATTACATCTAATAAATCCACATCAAAAGACATATATTGAATGATTGCTGATCAGCAGCGTATTAACCCCCTCCCAATCCCAAACATACCTCAGTTTGGAATTCATGTATCTCATGTTGTGGAAAATATCAGGTGTTAGCTGTGTCTTATCTTGTCTCACCTGTGTCATGGCATGGGGTCGGTTTAAATGAATGTGATGCTCGTGACAAGATGTTTCTGCAAACTTGAAACAGATTGTCGCTCACCGGAGCATGAAATGATGGAGAGGCGCACACTGCAGTCCTCTCAGTGTTGGGAGCTCATGCCTTTCATTGATTCAGCTCTCCGCAGGTGACAAGAGCTGATTTAATTATAGAGTAACTGCGCACCAAAAATCCATTCCCCTGAGAGAAGTTAAACCAATTCCACTACATTGCGAGCTTCCCTGCTGTGTTTGATGTCAGAAAGCAACAAGCAGGCGGTGGGAAGACACGAGAAGAAACAGAACCCCCTCCCCCCATCCACCACACATCACATTTCTCCAACAGTAAATAATGAAGCCTGGACACATTACACAGGTGATCAGTTAACCATGTCACCGCATGGATGAGACTGTGAGAAGAGACAAGATAAAAGACTCTTCATATTCATCCAGGCATAATTCTGCTTTCAATCACTTTAATGACAAACCACATGTATACGGATGCCAGAAGGCTAAAATTAATTAGTACAGTGGAGGCAGGGGCGGCCAAGAAGGGAGTGTCTCAACACCTGAGCACCTCTGAGCATTTTGGACGTAAAGGTCACCTCTTTAGGATGTAAACAAATGATATACTGCAACAGTCCTGTATTAGATTACTTTATTTCTTTTTAAATTTTATTCTGTGCTGCTGTACAATCATAGGAATAAAAATGTCATAAAGCATTATTAAGACTAAGGCCATAGAATAGCCAATGTTGCAGATTGTATAACTAACATAAAGTTCACCCTAGAACCTTGTCACTCACAAATTAGTTAAAAGCATTTATTTTTTTAAGAATCTCATTGATTTAATGAAAGCAACAACAATGTTGGAGTATTATGTGTTATGAGACACACACACTACAGAGCAGCTTTTCTCAAACTATGAGCCGCGGACCGGTGCCGGTACATTTTTGGTTTAGTTTTGCATTAACAGAGATGCAAGTTACATAATCTTTACTTTGTATGCTCAAAATAACTTATTTTGTAAAGGCTTAAATTGAAGGTCTGTCTTTCATTATTGAGAATTAGTCTGTTGGCTTTCTGTTCAGCCCACCACAGTGAAGGCAGATTACACACAAGTGCAGAGAATATAAAGTGTAATTCACTTTTATAAAGTCTCTTACAAACAGTAGTATTGATATAGCAACATTTACCATGTCTTTATATGTCTACTTTATGCTGGTGGTGGTGGCCTAGTGTGTAGCGGTGGCCTGGTGGGTATGATACTTACATTTGGACCAAGAGGTCATGGGTTTAAATCCTAGCTTCAGCATACAACCACTTTTTTCCTAAGCAAGATCCCTAACCTCAAGTTGTTCCAGGGAGACTGCCCCCTGTAGTTAGGGAATGGAAGTCACTTTGGATAAAAGCTGCTAAATTCTGTAAAACCTCTGTTTTTGACAAACGTTTTACGTTGACAAGCTTTGCACTGACTGTTGCATGATCTATAAGAGACATTTAATAGAATATCAAATAGTAATTTAAAACATTTGCTAAAAACAGCTATGAAATGTGAACCAATCCCAGCCTGATCTTTCATTTTACAACATAGTGAATGTCAAAAAAATGTTGAATGTTGAATGCTCAAGCATTGAAAGTTAGTTCCAAGCTGGATGTTTTTGTTATAATAGAATGCTGGTAAATAGCCTGTGTTGGACTGAACAAAATACAATTTTAAATTATAGGTTTAAATCAAAGTGTAGCTCACATTTTTTTGGCAACATCATTACACAGGCCAATAGAGACACTGACATGGACTTGGAAGGGAGTCATCATCTTCTGTTGAATGAAACAATCAAAAAGACACATCGAGGCAAGATTTTTCGATCTGAACGTCCTCGGATTTCCCTTCACTTGTGGAGTGTGCAATAATTCATCATTCCATTCAGCCCCACAGCGGAATTGGCCCCACTCCAGATGTCGTTGTGGAATTCATGACATTTGGGTTCACTGATACTGCGATTCATGGACAGTTAGATGTGGAACGAAAAGATCCATCAACCTCCCAGGAAATTGTCATGTCTTTTATCTCTTCTCATATGTTGAAAGTCAAGGATAGATCTCTGAGAAAGTTCAGCTGTGTTGCTTAAGTGAAGTCTTATCTTCCCTTTGTCACAGCATATCCATATTCATGAGCAGAGAGGACTAAAGACCTTTCCTGGGAAGGCTCTATAAAGCATGGAACATCAAAAGTTTCATATGCACCTCATCACTTTTCATTTTTACATGGTTTGTCTCTGCCAACGTCAAGAACATCTTCCATAGTATGGTAATGAAGAGGCATATTTTTAACACTAAGGACCTCCATAAGATTGATTTGTTATAATCTCAAGGATGGTAGGATGGACTCCTGTGGAGACGTGGGTAGAAGGAAGGCTTCTGAGCACTGTAGGACAGCCTTATCTTCAAACCTTCTTTTAATGATGTGGGACCCACCACCCCAAAGTGCTGTGGGTGCTTCTGTGATTGCATTACAACTGACACTCAGAAGACACTACTTCAGATGCTCTAGAGCAGTCTCTCCCATCTCCTGAAATATAGTACTGCCTACTGGATCTCTACCCCCCTCACAGGGATTTGACACTAAGAGGTTTTTCTTGTCTCACCACCCTAAGTGCTCTGTTTAAAGGCTACACTGAAATTGTTGGGTAATCGCAAGAAGCCTCCTAACCTACTGATGCTCCTTTTGACTCTGGCAGAGATTAACACACATTCATGCATACAAATACATGCAGATACACAAACTCATTTTCCTCTCTCCCTCTCTCTCTGTCTCCCTCTGTTTTTTTTTTGCTCATGTGTGGTCCCCTTTTCCTGGTGGGTGGTAAGGCAGATGGCATTTGTAATTTTATGTATTATTTTGTGTCCACATCTGCCCTTGAATGCCTAAGTATAAGAACATGCTCATAGTAAAACTCTGAGTGAAACAAAATAAGCTGGGAACACTATGAATAGCAAGTTTCTTAAATGGGAGCAATACATATGCAAATCACTTACAGATCACGGTTTGTATGTGTCTACCTCTGACTTTACACACTCAGATCTGTTACAGACTCGGAATTTGGCCTGTAACAGGTCTCGGTCAACACTGGAATTTCCAATTTAGTCTTAATCAGTCAGGTTACATGGAGTGGACTGGATGCTTTGAACCAGTGAACCTATAGGCTGGTGGAAGCAGAGCGGGCGTAGCAGCTATGAGTAATGGGGGACCAGTAGTGGGTCACTATGGCTTTTTCACACCTTCTGCACCACCCATTAGGCGATGCCAAGCTATTCCATGTAGCCTTCTCTCATGCAATTAGGCTGCGCATTGATCCGGTGGGCAGAGATGTAACCAGGGGAAACGTCAGCCATGGAATTTCTCTCCAGAAGAACTCAGTCAGGGCGGCCTAGTTGATGCTCGGCATCCAGGAGTTTGAATAGAGAGCGGTCAAAGTTCAGTCAGCAGACAGTGTCAACTGTCAAGACATGCTGCCAGATGATAGATAGGCCCCATTGACTTATACTCTCCCAAATCTGATAGCCAGGACAGAATAATGATCCTGAGCGTGGAATTCTGATTGCAGGCCAGGCCTGCTGTGCTCCACCTTCAGTGAACAGATGAAGACAAAAGTCTGCAGCAGAAGCACTACCAAGCAGCAGCTGTGGAGAAAACATCCGAAATTAAACTTGATTTGTGCTGAAAACTGTTGCTTACACATGTATTGCACTAACTCACGATCGCACTGCAGGTTTTGACTAGCCAATGATGAAAAGGTCAATACCATGCCAAAATGTCAGAACAGTTTTCAAGACTGCCTTTTTCTTGGAGTCCTACTTCTTTCTGTCATATTTCTCAAATTCTGACAATCTGAAGCTAAATCTCTGTCAGAGACAAAGGCTCATAAATAAATAATGCAATCTAGCATTACCTGAAGGATGAGAGGAAGCAAAGAGTGATGAGCTTTATGGGAATAAGACACTGTCTGTGTTCTTCATACATCAGAGTGGGTGAGGGGATACTCATTGGGAGCATCGCTCATGACTGGTCTCTGAATAGAATGTCGATTAATCTTCTCTTACATTCACTTTCTGAGTTCTGCTGTTTAGTTTATGTGAGGAGAGTCAAAGCTACCATACACAATAAAATCCAGCAAAGTAATCGAACAGAATAATAATTAAAAGATAGAAAAGGAATATTGTAGAGATGAAAGGGCTGGTATGCGCAATGACTACACGATCTCCCATTCATTACAGTCATTGGCAGTATCTAGAAAAGGCTTATCTAGAAAAATTAGGTGTCTTACCTCAGCTTATTTTCCACATAATATGCATTAAAAAAATGCTTTGATTTCACTTAGATAATTAACTTACTATATATTGTCTGTAGTTCTGTTGATGTAATTTAGTTCATTCATATATACATTTTGTTACATATTAAAGACAGCCCAGATAGAATTGACCTTGCTGCAGCAGAGTGTGTTTATCAAGTCCTGAAATATGAATTTACTTGAATATTTCTATCAAACACAGCAATAATAGTCTACATAATCTATTTGGACAAATCTACATAAACTATATGGACAAAGTATTGGAAGCCTAATGACCATTACACCAACAGGACGTTTGATGATATTGCATGCAAATACACAGACATGTGAACATGTGCCTTAAAATGTGCTTAATCCTTTCTAATTCATCCCTGAAAATTGAAACTGTGTGACGGACACCTCGCCTCCGGCGCGCTTTTCCCGGTCCTCGTCCCCCGAGTATTGAGCGTCCCTTTACTTTTGTCCGCTGTCGTCATTTTCCCTTGTCCTCTACCCAGTGTGTCTTCGTTGATTGTAGCACACCCCGTCTATTACTGTCACCTGCCCCTTGTTTTCCCTTCCCAGCTGTTATCTATCGTTCCCCCTATTTAAACCCCAGTCGATCCCACTTCACGTTGAGTCTGTATTTTGTCTCCATGTCCATGTTATCCGAGTCACGTCTATGTGTCCTTGTATGTTTCTTTTCCTCGTTCGAGTTTGCCTCTGTGAAAGTTCTAACCTGTTTGTGTTTGTTTGTTCCCCAGGGCTGTGTTCCTCCAAGTTTTACTTGAGATCGTGGGGCTCCTAACACCCACCGTTCTTCGTTTTCCTGCCGAGGACTGAAGTCTCGAGTCGGCGTACCAACTTTTGTTTGTTTTGTTCGTTTGAGGAGCACGGGCCATTCGTCTTGTGTTTTGTGTTTTATGTTCTCTGATTTCTGTGTGGCACTTGAGTTTGGCAGTAACTGCTCATTAAAGAAACGTATCTCTGACCCTGAAGGCGTCCTTCCCCTTTTCCTCTTCAACCAGACGGAGCGATCCGTGACAAACTGACCCCATTATTTTACAGTAAAATTAGTTTAAAGGCATACATTTAATGCGTTAATACTGGAGGTTCTATTATATAGGTGACAAATTTGAAGTTTTACCCCATCAACACGAATCAATGCACACTTTTCCTTAATTTTCCTTAATGTCCTATATGAGATACTAAAGTCAAAATTAATAATGTTGGACACGAAGGCCTGGCTTGCAATCACCAGGTCATCTCAAAGGTGAGGTGGTGACCTAGAGTGTAAGATACTTGCCTCTGGACAAAAAGGTCATGGGTTTGAATCCTACATTCATCATACCTGATCAAGACCCTTAACCCCTCCAGGGAGACTGTCCCCTGTTGTTAGAGATAAAGGCATGTGAAGTCAGGGCTCTGGGTGGCCAGTTAAGATCTTCCACACCAAACTCACTCAACCATGTCTTTGTGCACTGGGGTACAGTCATGCTGGAATGGCAAATGTTTTTGCCAAGCTTTGTCCACAAAGTTGAAAGCATTGTCTAAAATGTCATGATATGCTGAAGCTTTAAGATTTCGCTTCACTGGAAGTAAGGGGCCTAGCGAAGGGCAGATTGGGACACAAAAACAGCCCTGGCATTTTGAGGTAGAACGGCCCACCAAATTTTATTACATACACCACTCATCTTTGTGCTCCCAGCGTGTATACCAACAAAGTAGTATTCAATATATGTCTTAGTCAACAATAAATTGTGAATCCACCCAGTAACAAATGAGGCAGCTAGACCTTTTAATGAATATTTGGGAAAAAAGAGAGGGTATTCTGTATGTGCATGTATGTGTGTATGAGAGCGAATATGAGAGAGAGAGAGAGAGAGAGAGAGAGAGAGAGAGAGAGAGAGAGAGAGAGAGAGAGAAAGAGGAGAGAGAGAGAGAAAGAGAGAGAGAGAGATATCTTAAACGTGTGTATATCTTTCCTCCCAGTACATTGTTCATAAATACCAACAGAAATCCAGCCACTAACACCATGCCACAAAAGTCTCCTTCTACTCTCTCCACAACCAATCATAGAAAATGTCCTGATATCTCACTGTTAGTGTTGAAGAAAGGTGGTTTAAAAATGTTTTCACTTTCAATAAGACGATTTAGTTCAGCATGGAAGACATAAAAGAACCAACTTCTATTGTTTCTATTGTTCTACGTGCATACGTGTTAGAAATAGCCAATCTCCTAGTGGTAACACTGACAATATTATTAGCTATTCACCAGCGTTCATAAATGTAAGGAAATGTAAGGAATGTTATGGTGAGTGTGTGTTTTTGTCACCATGACTTTTTGACAAATAGGCAGCATCTGCCTGAATGGCCATTTGTTTTTCTTGTTTACTCTCTCCATCTCATCCATTGACAATGGCACAGAGTCAAAACGGGGAATGGGCCAGCCCTGTTTCAGTAAAGAAAAAAACCAATGGGCCACAGAGAAGTGTTTCTTGGTTAATGAACGCATAACACCGGCACAGTAACCAATGCAGAAGGGGGTGGTGTTTAATAAGTTGATCAGGCCAGCCCAGCGTCAGTCAGGAGCCGATCTACGAGTCTAGATCAATAAATAAAGGATGGAGTGGTCAGGCCAAATAGCACACTGGCCCCCCGGGAAAATGCCCGATACACCAGATGGTCGGTCTGACCCTGGGCATCACCCAAACTCTGATAAGTGAGTTTGTCACAATCCTTTTGTCCATATAGTGTATATATATGATAATCAAAGCCCTATAACAAACCCAGTGTGTTTGTATACTACACTGATCTGTTGCAGCCAAGTGCTGTGATTCTTTGTGAGGTGAATTTCTGAATCATACTAGTTTGTCGCTTTTTTCTAGTTATTTTATAAGGCAAGTTGTAAAAAGGTGAGTGAGCCACAGGTGAGTTGGCTGCCTGCTGGAAGTGCTGGAAAAATCCTACTGTGCTTGCAAAGACAAGACATAGTCTAATGAATGTGGCTACAATGACTGCTTATGGTCTGCTGAAGATGAAATATTCCGCTTTTAATTATCCTCTCATAATGTCAGACTAAAATGTGTCAGTATTTTGTAAAGGTCAGGAAATAATAGATATATGTGTTAGATTTCAACAAAATAATCACATCACATAAGCTTGTACTGAGAAGATCCAATCTGCTGGAGATTTGTGTGCACACGCACCTTATTGACAGGGATGAGACTAAAAATAATGTTATTACAAAGGCATTTACATGTTGCAAAATCCTTATTTGAATATTTATTTTCTTTATTCATTGTACAAATTCTAAAATGGTTTAACAGGTTTAAATAAAAAAATAAATAATTTGTGACTCCTTTGGATCCCTTGCCATAAAGCATTTTTGTTATGGCTCTTCAAATTTAAGGGGCAATAAGTCAGTCAATTGTGGACATTTTACACCCCTGTTAGGGTTTTTATCTTTCATTTTTACAGCACATTTCATATGCAGTAATATTTGTTAAATGGAATTTCCATGAGCAAAATTTCATTTGGGTTGAGTCTGCTCTCTAAAAAGTCTGGACTACACCAATCCTCAGGCAAACAGATTATGAACAATCATAGGCAATACTAGACCACTGTGTGCTAGGCAAAGTTGCAAAAATGAAGCCACTACTCTCGAAAAGTGCATTGCTCCATAGTTTGCTAAAGATAACACGGGTAAGCTGGGAGACCAAAATAGAATTTGTTTACATGAGAAGCATTACGTTTGGGAAAAGGAAAAACAGTGGTGATATTATCAGTGGTGGCTATCGTTGATAGAACAATGAATTCTGAATATACCACTGCATTCTGAGGGGAAATCTCAGGACATCTGTCCATGAAGTCAACAGAAAGTAGATCTGTAAGACAGTGACCCTATGGATACACCAAACAGGTTCACCAAATAATAGTTAAAGAACAATAAATGTAATGTTTTGGAATGGCCCATTTCTGAATTTACTCCAATCGAAATATTGTGGTAGTATCATGACGCCCTGCCCCCTTTCCCCCAGGAAAGGCAGACATAACATTTCTCTTTACTTATGTTTTATTAAAAAGTAAGAAAATCAAAAGGCACATGGGCCCAAAACAAAAGGTACTGTACATGCATCAGCACCAAAAGCATTGAAATTAGATGGTGGACCAACGTCCATCGATGGTCCCTACCTCTTATAAAAACAAAAAACCCAACACACTTCACTCAATCCCAACACATTCCCAATATGCCCCTAATCACCCCAGCAGCTGCTTTCTATAAGCTCTAATCCAGCTCTGGTGTGATTAGGGGTCTAAACTAAACTATAGAGGGAACAAGGGTTAGTTCATCTCTTCGGGTTTTAGTCGTACGTTCATCAGGTGACACCTGCAGCCTGAGTCGGAAAGAGATCTGATTAGTTCCTCTCTCGAGTCTTTGGGTTTGAGACTCACAAATTCCAATACAGAAACTATAGGATGTAGCGCAAATGCACATGCTTTCCATCACTAGTTATCAGGCACCTAATCACAAGTCCACCTGTCTGGATTGAGGAGCGATAAGTGTCTGCGTGGTGTGATTGATTGGTTGAGAGTGTTTGTGTGCATTTCAGCCCAGCCAATCCCAGTAGCAGGTTGTATTGCAGGCTGCTTGACTAAACCTAAAGGTTATTGAGCAAGAATTCTGCATCTCAGAGAGTGGGCACAACGAGGAGCTGAGATGGGTCCCAACTGGAGCGTGAGTCCATTCCCAAAACATATCGCAGCCTAACCCCTGTCTGCTTCCCACAGACTGAGAGAAAGAGAGGGTCAAACCCCAGAACCCCTGTAGGAAAAGAGACGTCCCCGAAGCTGAGCGAAGCCCATGCGGGTTTTGCTTGTTTTGTTTTGAGTTTGTGAAAGGAAGTGCAGGGTGTGCCCGATTGACCCGTTAAAAGTCAAATAAAAGAAACTGTATCCAAGACAGTTGGTGTTTGCATCCTGTCCATCTGCCCCCACAGACAATACAGTCCGGTCCTCTTTATTCTAGTTTTAATACCTGATCCTGCTTTAAGTTATATTTATGCAGAAAGAAAAAAGTTCCAAACACCACTGTACACTGCTGAATATTTCTTGAGGCTATTTCCACTGCCTAGTAGTCCCAGTGAGGCATTCAAAGCATGTGTGCATTATTTTAGCAGATAGATCTTATTTTCCACTAGGGAGGGAGAATGTTGATCATGCTGTGCTGTGAGGGTGATCTATCTGTGTATTGTGCTCTATGCTAGATTTATCTTTTGCATTCAGCAGATGGCATTCTGCTGTGCATCTCTGAGGGAATTACACTTTGTTTGAACCCTTCCATGATTCAGAAGCTCATGGGATTAGCTTCATCTCATGAGACTAGCACCAGCTCCTGGACATGGAGACCTGCCCACCATAGTGGATTAGAAATTGCAAAGAAGACACGTTGTCACAGTTAGAAATGGCTAAATGTTATAAATACTATACAGCATTTTTCGATTATGTGTCATCCTGTGTCTGGTTGAAGGAAATCAGGGAGAGTCATGTTGATCACAGCCATTATGAGGTAGGGTTGAAGTCTGAATTCTCTAAAATTACATTTTAGAATTTGATGTAATATATTTCTGCATACATACAACACGGTGCAAATATTATGCTCAAACTTGTGTTCAGTTTATTTTGAGCCTTGCCTACATGTGTTTTTTTTGGAAGAAAATATTAATTTTGGACACTAAGGATCCTCATTTGTCCAAATAATTTATAGCTTTTGGACTGCAAAAGACTTAGAGTCGATCGACGTTACATCCCAATACTTTTGTCCATTGAGAGGCGCTGTGAATTACACACAGCAGTTTTATAAGCAGCCTTTCCCATATTCATGCAAAAAGGCTGATCCTTGTTCTGATTTGGTTGTGTAGACTATATTTGT
>JBBKCR010000134.1:14051028-14070441 GCA_037577295.1 Ladigesia roloffi
CTCTCTCTCTCTCTCTCTCTCTCTCTCTCTCTCTCTCTCTCTCTCTCTCTCAGAAGACTTGAGAATCCGCAAAAGTAAATCTCTGTACTGCCAGCTCATTTACCATTCAATGTCAAAACCCATAAAAAAGAAAAAGGAATGGATTTTTCTCAGACATTTACTCCAGCATCTATGATGGTTGTCATATGTAACCTTCCTCAGCACAATCAAGTTCTTTTTTTATGCGTGTTCTGCATTCACAATAGATAGTATCACAAAACAGACTCGTCATCAGCAGGTCAAAGGTCACTATTACACTGTAATCTCCCTGAGATGCTATTAGAAAGAAACCTTGAGAGAGTAATGTACATGGGGCTAGACGAATGGCTGATAAACAGAAGAAAAATCGGTGAGATAGGCCAGGGACTGATGTATAAAACCAGTTTCTATTCAAACCGCTTAAGATGTCACACACCAGAGTTGGGGACTCGAGTCGCACAGACAAAGACTTGAGACTTGACTTGATATTGCCACTCAATGACTTGAGACTTGATTTAGACTCGAGCACAAAGACTTGAGACTTGACTTGGACTTGGAAAAAATGATTTGTGAACATCTCTGTCACACACACAAGAAACTGCACAATGCGCAGAAAAAATTAATTTTGTACAAAGATTTGTACATCATTGAGGGGGACTTAATGTTTAGTCTCCATAAAGCAAATGTACAAAATTAAATGTCAACAAAGATTAACAAATGTTGAGGACAAAACCTACACTTAATCTACACTTAGTGTTGACATAGTTAGAGCCATTAATTCCCAGTGCAGAAATGTTAGATTGCCTTGCCAGTTGCACACATTCTCAGGTGAGTGCTCAACTGAAAGTGCATTTGACTTGCTGGTGATGTCCAAAGTACCTTTCTAAAAAGGGGAAAAAAACCTCTCTGCGTACATAATAAAGCTTGACAAATTGCCGCATGTAGCACTTTGAAAAAGTGGCATTGAGTACTCAGATATAGATCGCTTTGCATTCAACAAAACAATTTAAGAAGCATGTTCAAATGACAAGGAAGCACTTAGTCTTAGGATGACCCATTTGCTTTGTGCTGATGGTTCTTTTCTCATTTTTTAAGGAGATACTGGAGGTGGAGGACATGGTGTACAACAGAAATGCAGCCAATGTTAATATGGGTCTTGCCATCTGTGTCTCTTACCAGAACTCCTCCTAATTACACTGATATTGTTCTCGTTAAAAGGGAAATTATGTGGCTGATGACTGATGTGACATGTTGTCATTAATGTATGCTGATCCAACACCATCTGACTTTCCCATGATGCACAGTTTAGCTGGGCCTTATTCTTCCACTCAAAGAGCCGTGCCAAATAAGGTAAAAAAAACAAAACCTTTGCAGTAAACTCGATAAAGATAGCCAATACAAGCTTTTCATCAAACTGACACAGCTACTGTTAACTGCAATAGAACATTTGGAAAATAAGTTCTTATATTTACCCATAAGATGGTTGTTTGTCCTTAAGTCTTGAGTTTAAGGATCTGTATGGTTAAGGTTAGTTAGAGTAACTGAAACCATAGATCCAGTCTTGGCGTAATCTGATCTCATCATGAAGTGTGAGAACACTCCCATCTACTCTAGTGAGAACAAACATTTCTGTGGTGAATAAGCATGTAACGAATAGGTAAGTAACAGTTTTATGACCACCCTGACAGTATATACTAATAGTATAATCAGATTAGTCAGAAGCTTCTAGACAAAGTATCTGCATCAAGCCACAAACACTAACCCCAGAGAAGACTACAAGGGTCACATGCATTTCTAAATATCCACAGACCTCTAGAGTCGCCTTTCAGTGAGGAACTGTTTGTCAGGCCTGAGGTGCAAGTAAGTGTTACACAGTCAAGGAGAATCAGTGTAACTGTCAGAAAGCTTTCTTTACATTTACACTAAATCAGGGTATGCCCTTTGCCCATAATTTGCCCATGGATGTGGTATAAAATCCTCTGTCCCCTAGAGACTAAAATTCAGCTTATGACAGGATCATTCAATTGTGGTGACTCACCAGTGTCTAGAGAATGGACAAACAGGCTGGTCCAGATGATGCTGGACAGATATTATGCTTCTCACATCATGAATTTCTAGGTTGTGCCAAGAGCATACACCACTGAATCAGTTTGGCTGGGAATAAACCATTTAGAAAAAGATCTTGTCAGCTTGCACCACCTGACAGTGCAGATGTAAAGCAGCACCTGGAAAAGCTGAAAGATGCTGGCATCCTTTTAAAGTCCCAAAGTCTCTCATGCCTCACCCCAAAGAATGGGCATTGTGGACTATAAGTCCTATCAATGCACAATTCCAAATGAGTGTGCTGTATCACAAACAGAAGATGCTCTGGCTTGCCTAAATAAAATTAAGTAGTCCCTCTTTGTGAAAATAATAAAGAAAGGCCTGCTTTCATCTGCCCAGTTGTGTTTTGTCCAATTTGAGAGGATGCCTCAAGAAATATCAGTGGCTACAATTATGGAAAGGACAGTCGAGAACATAAACTTATTGAAAGTCTTAGTATATAATTTTCTACCCTCAAAGAACATGAGGAGTGGATTCTCAGTAGAGTTCCCAACTTTCTTGCTGGTGTACAGGATATGTACAAATGATATTTGTTTTGGGGATTCTGTGGGTTTTACGGGAGATTTGTGAGAGACATTTTTGGGGCCACATTTCAGCATCTCATTCAAAGTATTCCCACAAATCTCAGCTGGGAAAGAGGCTGGACAAGCAGGTCATCTTTAGGGATGATAGGCATATGTCAGTCTTCAGAGGTGGACAAATGTCCACCACATTAATGAACTGTTTTCTGCTCTTTGGAGTGTATCCTGATGCCATGCTGTAGTTATTGAAGATATGGAATTCCATTCCATTCCATTATAAGAGATTGGGAGAGGGTAAGGATGTACGATGGAGTGATATTTCACAGATGCCCAAAAAGGTACTCAATGCTTCACAGAAGTTTCAACACATGATATTGAACAATTTTACAATAAATATGAAGAATCAGGACACTTTTGAAAATACATACATTTTCAGAAATGGATTTTATTGGCCTTGAAAACTGAGGTGGAACAGTACTGTTGTACATATGCCGAGTATGTAAAAAAAAAAAAAACAACCAAAAGAGTTGGCTCCTTATCCCACTTGAGAAACAGTGGACCATTATGAAATTCTCCCCCAATGAGCAATGGGCCACACCTGACACAGAAGTTTTTTGGGAAAAATGTTTTGTTCACTTTGAAGTACCAAGTTGCATGCCTTTTTTATCAAGGTAGAGACTCTGAAAAAGAGGTGATTCAACTATTCCTTACCGGCCACAGCCAGATCAGGGAAACGGTACATACTGGACGTGTTGGCCAAGGCCAAATGATCAGTGGAATTATACAGCAGAGCTGAAGAAAGAAAAAATGTCGTGGATGAGATGAATAATGCCACTGAAGAATATGTTGAAGCTTTTTACAGAGATTAAAGTGGTTCCTAGTTTATATGAGAGATATCATTTAACAGTTAAACTACTCTAATCATTAGGTTACTATTACCTATCACGTACCAAACCCGAACTTTTTTGAGGTTAATAGTGGTAATAATGTTAATAATAATGTTAATGCAGTACTGCTCTCTACTTCCATCCATGGGATATTTGACATTTGAGTGTTTCTTGATCTTATTCCTTGTGTTGTTTGCTTAGTGGTCTTGCAGAGCCTTTTCAGAACATACCCATTTACACTGACATCATGTGACATTTTGATTGCACATAGGTGGAGCTTAGTCAACTAATTATGCAACTTTCAAAGTTAATTGATGGGACTAGGTCCTATTTAGGGAATTGTTTCCCCTTTGGGGATACAATACCTGCATTTTTTGTAGGATCAGTGCCACCTGCTTGACAATTTTATGTAAAGGCTGCCACACACATTCACATACACACACAAATACACCTATGCATGTACATGCACATGCACATACACAAGCACACACTTGCAGCCCTAATATACATTGTAGAAAGTGCAAGAAAACAGTTTAAACAATGACAACATTTGAGTGACCACACACACACAAACACACACATACACATGCAGCACTAATTTGCATTGCAAACATAGTTTCAACAATGACAATACTTGAGCAAATACACACACACACACATGCACACACACACACACACCCCATTAAAACCCTATCCACTGATCAGTTTGACAGCTGCACCTGGGAGCGCGTAGACATACATCAGCTGACCTGGCTAAGCATGTTGCTCCACTTGCCACAGTAATTAGAAGACTTTTCCAAAGCTGACAGCTGCAGACTGGGTCTAGATCACACAGAGAACTCTGGGAGATCAATGTCAAGATAACAGCCACAGGTTGAATTACTGTTGTTTGCATGGCACAGGCAGTTTGAATGGCACTAATAACATTCAATTCAGTATAGTCTTACATTTATATACAGACAGACTGACTGTCTCATACTTTGCAAGTCAGATGTCTGACAGTCTGAGGATGAGTTTCAATATTTCATGTTATGTGTATTGTGTTTTTTACTGCATGTTGTCATTGGATGCATGGTGAATCATAGCTGGAAAAACTGAATGGATTCATTCATAACTAAAATTCTGCATGGATCCTTTTAGATTAATGTAATTATATGTAGTACTATAGTACTTGCAGTTTTTACATACAAACACAATTCATTTGAATACATATGAACTAAACTGACAGGTAAGTATTTTCTAGTTATTAGACATCTGCATTCAATTACCTTTGCATTATTATACAAATACTGCTATGCATATACAACAAAAGTGTACACATGAAGGTATGCAGGTCTACTATGTCAATGCATTCATTCTCCATGTACTTGCTGTAATGTCTGCACATGCATAATATTATTTATATTTCTATCTTTCTTGCACACAGTCCATCTGTAGGGTGCCTGGCCATTTGAAGTGTTTCTGTGGGAATTTGTGCCCATGCATTCTGTAGATCATTTATGAGGTCAGGCATCAATGTTGGACGAAAAGGCCTGGATTGCAATCTCCAACTCATCCCAGAGGTATTGAGGTCAGGGCTCTGTGCGGTCAGTCAAGTCCCTCCACACCAAACTCATCCAACCATGTCTTTATGGAGCTTGCTTTGTGCACTGGGACACAGTCATACTGGAATAGGAAAGGTTCTTCCCCAAATTGTGTCCGCAGTTGTAAGCATGGTGTTGTCCAAAATGTCTTGGTATGCTGAAGCATTTAGATTAGCCTTCACTGGATGTTAGAGGCCAAGCCAAAACATAAAAACAGGAGAGTCAAAGTACCCATTTCTACTGGCCCAGTGTGTTTAAATTCTAGGGTTGTGATTAAATACAGTTACTGTACTGTTGCTGCTCTTCCAGCTCTCAGCTGGGCCACACCAGATCTGTTTAATAGCCATTGGTGTGTCCTGCTTTTTTTCTGCTACAAAGATGTCCAGATTCATATATTCTCTGCTGTTGAAACCTCTTCTTTTTAAAACTAGTTTTTTTATGTCTAATCTTTACATAAATCCTTTTCAGTGCATTTTAAGCTTAAAACATTTTAACTACTTTCTATTCTAAGCATAAACGGTAATCCTTAAACTGAAAATCATCTCCTGTTTAGGATATATCAGGATATATCAATGTCTCCCTGCATCCCATCTCATCAACTATTCCTACTTTAGCTAAACAGGGATTTCTGATAACCACACAGAAGCTTCAACAAACTTTGTAGGCCTGAAAAGTATTTTATTCATGACAACTGGAGTTCCACTGCATCCACAGAAACACAAATCAGAGTATCCATAACTTGCTAAAATGCCTTGCTAGAAATGGGTGGGGCGATGGTCACATTAGTTATGTAAAGTATGTCTTTCCCCACCACTGTCGCAAATATGTGTGAAATTCATTCTGTAAATCTTCTGGGGTTTTGATCTGTATTTGGCTAGATCCAAGCATTGAATTGAATGTTTACAATGATGCTTGAGAAGAAAATGCAAATTCATAAGAAATGTAAATATAGAGGAGAATGCATATTAAGGAACACCCTACACTTTTCCACCATGTTCCTCAACAATACATGTTTATCCAAAAGAGTTTAGAACCAATTGGTTCCACTAATGAATCCATTTACCCTGAACAGATTTATCCCTACTATGTGAAATATTTGTTTTTGGGAAGATGAAATAAAATCTCACTTGATAAAATTGACAGAGATATTGTGATATAGACAATTAGGGGCTAAATAACAAGGAAAAAACATTGTGATACTTTCAGCCCATAGTCATTTAAGTCACTTAATCAAATAGTGGAAAACCTTTACATTTAAAGAACTTTCCCATAAGCTGTTGGTACTCACACATCTCATTTACAAATGTTTTTTTTTGGAGAAACTCAAATAATTCTTCGTGACACTTGATATAAATTGAAACCCCAACAAAAAATGTTATTTATAGTTATGAAAACATAAAAATAATAATAAATTATATATATATAAAAAAATATTATTATTTTTATGTTTATATACAGCAAGGAACATACGTAACAAAAACAAATACATTCTTTACAAACCATACAATGTGATTTCCTGTATTTTTTTACATTCTGTCTTACAGTGGGAATCCACCTACAATGTGAAATTCAGACCCCTCCATGATTTCTAAGGTGTTCAAATACTTATGTTACTCACTGTATCTATAAAATAACAATTTGGGCATTTGCAAATGAGATGGATTTGGAACGTTTAAAAAATTAGGGACTATATCTGTTGAGTTATGAGATTTATTTTTAACTTAGAAACATATGTCAGTATAATTAACAGATTTTTGGTAAAATGTGATTGGTTAATTTGCTCTCTCTGGCAGAATTAGCATTTCTAAAGAAGCCATGGTTTTAAGGCTCATGTCAGCTGATTATTACAACATTATCCAGTCCAACAGTTAATGACAGGGCTGAAAACCACTGAGTTACAATCATACAATTATCAGAGGCTTTAATGTTGCCTCCTGTAAGGCAGCTTTTGATGGGAAAGCTGTGGAAGGAATTGAATTAATGTTATACAGTGAAAGAGAGTAGCACTTATTCAATAAAGTGTCCTAAATTATTTCCTTTCTCATAACTCTTTTTAAGAATCATGTATTTATGTCTTTTCCAAATGTCAGCGAGCAAAAAGAAATAGCAGGAACTCTGGATGACAGCAGACAAAATGGCTGGGGCAAATTTAAGGACATGGAGAATTTTGTTCATCTTTATTAGATAGGAGTCATTTGATCGTTTCAGTCACCTGACCTGAGTTCTGTATCGCTTCATTATGAAATTTCGGTCCATGAGTGCTTCCAGGAAGACTGCTGGGAAAATCATATTCTGTTGCTCTTCTTGTAATACATCATGTCATGGCATATCCCTTTAAGGCAAGCTCTTGTTGCTAGGGGCCTGGTGTGCAGAACTGAAAGAAATTATGAGTTCAGTAATACACACAGTCATGTACCACTAAGCAAGATGCATGTGTGTGAATCTATATGTTTTATTATAATTTTGAAAGTGACTTTGCCATAGAACTACAGAAAAGGAAATTTTCTGTACATTTGCATGAGAAGTAGACAAAGACCAACTCATTTAAAAAAAATGTACACCTTCAAAACACTTCGATATGTAGGATCAAGGTTTCGGGGGTTCATTTATCAGCATTTCTATGGATCGAGAGAAACAGCCATTGTAATGAACACTTTTAGTGAGCTTTAATAAAAGATAAGAATGGTCACCATACTAAGGCTGAACCGAGTCTTGCCTGGCCAGCTAGGAGATGGGCAGCCTGGTCCTGTGGAGGTAATGAAGATCAATAGAACAGAAGATGAGAGCAGGCTGTGATCCAGGAACTGTCTCACAGTTGCAGGCCAAGGCGCTATCGATCCCACCTGCGCTACCACCATCTGATAAAGGGGATTTCTGGCTACTGCCACCAGAATCACATGAAAAAGCAGAGGCCAGGAGCTAAGCTGAGCCATGGATCTTGATTTATTTTTCCACACTGTGACAAATGTCTTGACAAATCTAACAATTTAAAGGCTTTGAGTCATTTGTCTTAATAATTAACAGTTGGTTAAATGTTTTATATAGCTTAGAACTAGGCTGCTATAAATATTATAGCAGTGGTCAGAAAGTACTTTAAAAGATTATATTTCAAATAAAAAAGTATATTTCACTGACACTGTACGCACGTTTTTACAGCCTTGAGACTTCATCACTACTTTACAAAGACAAGACATGCCAGACGTCAGTTTAATCATAACTTTCTCTATATTCTCCATATTAAATGGATCTCAGGGGTTGTACTCATGCTAGGAGATCTGCACCATGCCTGAGAATAACAGACCCCCAGAGTCCAGCTGACAAGAGTGATCACTCTGTACCATGCCCAGGCACGGTTCAGGACTCGCTTGAGAAGCTGGGCTTGGGCACAGCTCAATTGGACTTGGGCACGGTACACATCTTGTGTCCTAACCATGCCTGAGCATGGAACACAAACTCATGTCGTTTGACAAACATGGCAGAAAAAGGATTAATTTGCTTTATGGCAGAGGTGCAGTGATTACTGAAAATGTGCGCAGATGAGAATATACAGGAAGAAAATAAAAAAACTTCAAATATTTGGTAAATTCTTACATACACGCCATTTAGCAAAAGCATTTATCCTGCAGCACTCTAAAAAATAGGCCAGAAAAAAAAAACAAGACTGAACTATATAGCATGCTCTTAGATCTAGACTATCTTCTGAAGTTAATATCAATTGATGAAAGGAGCCCAAGTAAAAAAAAAAAAAGCTAAGTAGGCTATTGTGGAAGGCCATGTGAATGAATTGGTTTAGACAGCAGCCTGTGGTTTGTCTGGAGAGGCATCTTCTCTATGGCTGGAGGGACAAAGAAACACAAGAGTGAAAGTGGCACATACTCAAAGCTGCAGGATCAGGGGAATGTGTGAGTGTGTTTTGTTGGAAATTGTTCTTTAAATATGGGCTAGCAGCCCTGGAGATCAAAGATCATGCAGAGTCTGTATAGCACCAAGCAAGCAGACTGATGATATGCTTCATTTAAAGTGCGGTTACATAAATGTAAACTTTCCCTCCATCATTTCCAACTTGTCCTTTTGAAGTAATTTAGAGGTCAAAGCTACAGTGCATAAAATGTAATGACAACCAGTCACCATATGTCTTACATTTCATTTAAACCACACACTTCAACATTTCAGTGCTGTACCATTTAATTCTTGCTCCATCCTTATGCCCATACTAACCATTCTGCATTCATAATAAGGGGTTAGCGCTTGTCTTGTTGTCTGAAACAGAAGCATAACGCAAAAACAAAGCCATTTTAACTTTAACCTGCACTCCTCTGAACATCTAAGGCGGTGGCAGCAGTGGAGGTGATATCAAAAGTGACCATGTAGGATCAGTGGCCAGGACCAGTTCTTCAGGGCCAGAAATTGGAGATGGAGCTGCAGCATTAGGGACAAACACAGGGACTGGGGCTGCAGCTTCAGGATTAGGGGTATTGGCTGGGGCCTCAGTGTCAGGGAAGGAAACAGGAGCTGGGACCAGCGACAGTGGCTGGAGCTTTGGAGATGGTGTGAGCCTCTGGAGCCTTGGCACTCCTGGGGGAGCTAACTTGGTTGGCTGCAGGAGGACAGGAAGAGCACTAGGGACTTCCCCATTTGCTCATGAGGAAATTCACTGTGCCACAGTGGAAGGTCTGCCCACCTGTCAGATACGGGGAGTACCCATTCAGGAAAAACTTCTGATAACTGTGTGAAATGAAAACTGAAACACTCTAGTAAACCTGCACATACCAAAGACCAATCAAACCCCATCATAATTCTTCCTTAACTCCCGGCCGGCTGAGAACCCTTACTCCTAAAGCCAACCAGGGAAGACATCACCACAGTGTCACAACATGACCCCCATCTGTCTTATCTAATGGCTGTCTCTAGCCGCCACTAAGCAGGCTGTTACATTAGGTTTACACTTCTTTAAATGGTGTCACCGGAACACAGTGGTTACTTCAAGGTATTATAATACAGAGGTGGCCTGGGATGATGGTGAGGTCGTCAGATAGCAAAAATGCTATTAGGCAGGGATACTTATATTTCACATTACACATGTTTATTGATAATAATAAATGAATATTGATAATAATGAATAATTAATAAACATCTTATCTGTATCCTTGTTAAAAATAACTTGATACCTCTATGTTTAACCTGGATTTCACATAAATTTTTATTATACCACTATCTTGGCACTGACCCTACTGCAGTTTTTCTTAGGAGCACTAATGGAAATCAGCATTTTGCTAGCAGCTTATGACATCCGCAAAAGTGTACTTAATTTTCTTTTACATGGTGTGCTTCTGTAACAGCATACAAGTATGCCAGCTCTATATAACTGTATACACAGCCAGCATATCTTTATGCTTTTAAATTTGGGTCTTAATATAAACACAATTAAAGAGCTGTGACGACTGGAGTTGTCCATGTTTTTTACATTCTGTTGCAGACTTGCTTTCCATGGTTTGTAGCTGCAGCTTTCATCTGAACTTAATTCTCTGCAGGTTACACATACAGTGCAGGTCCATACAAGCTGAAATAACCTCTCTGCTGCTATTCCTGAATAGGAGATTCAGGTAACTCTAGTGTGATATTTGCCACCTGTACATGTTGCAACATTTTCCCTGGATTTTAAGACCAGTTTTGAGACAGCAATGGAATTTAAGAAGTTTATGTTAATTGCATATCTATACTTAAGATGTGTTCCAAAAATGCACAGGGCAGCGTGCCACCAGGAACATGCTTAGAATACATTGACCAAAACACCAGGCTCTGAGCTTTTTTAATTATAGCATTAGGCACAAAACATCTCCAGAGTCAATATTGCATACCACTGAGCTTTAGCACATGAAATATACACTAATGAACAGATTTAAATCTGTTATGCATGAACCGTGGCATTTCTAAACATCTGAAACTTAGAGCAACACCAACAGTGGGCTGTTGGTTGATCATTTCCACCTCCGTAAACTTTGTTTGACAAAACTCTCCAAGAGCTCCCGAATGGACAGAAACACCAGTGTGTGTGAATGTAAATTAGTATGCAAATGCTTAAAAAAAAAAAATCAATGATCTTGTACTACTTTGAATCTAAGTCTGGTGCATAACTTACACTGGAAGCAGAATTACAACTAATAGCTTTTTAGTATTAGCAGTACAGTAATGGAATGTGAACTTCAGCAAATGCTTGTAAGTATTGCCCGTCTCTTTGATTAATTGGTCTAATTAGAGTAGTGGCAAACACAGGACTGCTTTCAGGCAGGGGTGATGTTGCTCACTGCTGCCTTGTGTTTCTAGACAGAGAGGGTGGATGAGGGGGTTTGTTCCTGCAGGGCAGACTTAGCACCACTAGTTGCTGTGCTAGGGTATTAGTGCCAGCATTGGCACACTACTTATCTAAGGAATAGACAATGACATTTTTGCCACACTTTCTTTATTTTTTCTTTAGCAATATTCAACATGTTACTCCAGGGGTGAAGATAAAAATTTTTATTTTTATTTTTATTTATATATATATTTTTTATATTGTAATATGTCTATGTGTGTGTGTTGGGGGGGTGGGTAAAATATATTTCCAATATATAACCTGACTGCTTAAACATTTTTCTTACATTAACCTTCAAATAATAGGCTAATGTCCGGCCATTACAGGCCCATATAATCAGGTCTCTCTTGACAATCACAAAAGGTCTCCCAATGTCAAGGTGATATTAAGCGATCATCTTCCCAGGTTATCCCGTGGTGTGGGGTGATTATAATCCAATCTCACCCCTCCAATCTACTCTCAATCCAGATGGGGCCACCCCAGTTGTGAATCATTGATACTAAACATGTTTAATATTAATGATTCTATGTCTTGATGTGTGGGGGACACACAGATTCTCTTGCATGAAATGCAGCGTTGATATCTGACATGAAAGACAGTCAACCAATGAAAGCAGAGCTCAACAAGAATGGTGGCTAAAAGGAGCTGCCTCTTTAAATTGGTACGTATCGCACAATACACAGATGTCATTTGTCAGTTTATGACACCATGTCACTTATTACTTTATTTCTATTCCACCATAACTGTATCCCCCTGTTTCTCTCCTTATCCCTTAAGAATATGTTGTTTATTTGCTTTTATAAGATGTGCTACGGTGCTATAAAAATTACAAACCTGAATCTGAATTTTCTGAAGGGAACCACCCTAAGGGAACAGTAAAGTTTCCATCTATCTATCTAAAAGGACAAGGAATTATTGGAAGAGATGATGCATTAAATTTGCCTGATGCAAATCCCATTTAAGACAGGGTGGGGAAGTCACTCATGTGGATTTTTAACTAAATGGAGGAGAAACTATTTTTTAAGCTAATTCAAAGCACACAGTAGGACAGCATCTCAAACTTTATTTTAAGAAAAGGAGCAGCATCTGGCGGCAGCTTTGAAGTTTCTCATCAATTTCTGCCCATAAATATCCCCACAACAAACCAGAAATGTGTATCATTGTGTTTTTTGAAAAAAAGCCCAGCTGTGTGTGCTACACTCAGAGCTCCAGTCCACAACTGTGTGTGTATGCAAGAGCCGCAGGGATGCAGGATGTCCTAATTTTGGACTCATCATTCTACTCATCATTCAAAGGGGTCCCTTTCTGTGACCTTTAGTGTGACCTATTTCTCAGATTTCCTGGAGATGACTAAAGTGAAGAGTTTAGCATACAGCTTTTTGGCCATCATGCTGTTTAGACGTGAGTAAAAAAAAAGTGCATTCAACTTGTTATTAAGCTGAATTGTGATTATAAAATAAATTGAGTATATAACCACTTTAGCTCATTAAAAATGTGTATGAATAATTTGTTTTTAAACATAACCCCCTTAAGCTTTCTTGATTTTTAGGTCTGATAAACACATTTGTTTCAATGCATCACTTAGGAATGGTCAGTTTCAGATCACTCGGACATAAGACTGCCCACTTCTTTTTTTGTTCCACTGAGGAATGGGCTAAATCTCAGCAGGCCAAGGCAGTGCACTTCTTTTCCACGCTCCACCTTGGCATCACTCTAAATAGGGGTGTCACGGGTGTTGGGCTCTGTAACCTTTCGCTATATTGTTCCAGTGCCTGAAAATGGGTTTTATTCTTGGCTGAAGATGAGATAAGCCAGTGTCAAGAATGCAGAAGTTTCACCCGCTGAGATTCAGCGAGAGGGTTATTGCAATAGAAGAGATTCGCATTCCCTCACTCTCCCCTCCTCTTCCCCGCCTCTGTGCAAGGCCTCGCCTCTCATCTGCTCTGCCAGTCCAGCTCTCTCTCCTCAATTTTACTACCTTCAACACCATATCTCTACTCTACGCAATTTTCATGTTTCACAAAAGCTTATTGCATCTTTGCCTTTCTTTCTCTCCCCATCACTCTCCTACTATCTCACTGGCCAAAACATTCCCCTTCTTTCTTTTTCATCGGGTCACACTGACTCGCCCTGTAAGAACGATGGGAGATGCAAGCATCATTTTAATCAGTGGAAAATCATAAATGGACATATTGAATCAGATATAAATAAAGCAGTTTTGCAGTTACATTCTTTACTTTGGTTATTCCATCATTTATTTGATTGCATGCATATATAGCTGTATGCATATGCAATGTATATAAACATAGTCAGCTAAACAAATATTTGTATTCACTGACTTTCATGTGCTTTTACACAGTGAATGAATTACCAGCAATACAGATGGGATTATAAAACTCAAGAACTGGTAACTGGGCAAGTCCTTCTTCATCTTTATTATACTCCTTAGCTACAGTAACTTAAAAAAGGTACTTTTACACTATTAATGTTTATTTAACAGGGTCCTACACAATTTTACCAATGCCATTGGTCCTGGAGTGTGTTCCATGTTGTGATACCCCACCCATAATAATTACACTAACACTACAGTCCAGTCTGCGGTCTATGAGATTATACTATTACACTGACAAGTGCTATCAGCACTATGAGACTCATTTCATTCCACAGCCTGTCTATTTGCCTCTCCATCTCACTTCTGTGGGGTCAGGGCCCCATCGCCATAAATATTGCTTGGATAAATATGGTCACAGCTGTTAAGCAGCACTGACACTTCACCTCCAAGTGCCCCCAACACCATACCGGATGCCCATAAATTCACAGGGCCCCAAGAGCAGTGGGTCGACTCGATAAGAGGCAGGGAGCATGTAATTGCACAGCAGCAGGGTCTTATTGGGATTCCTCCCATTCCCTCCTCCTGTCTCTCCTCCATCTTAATTGGTGCTCCTCACAAATCTATAACCACCCCCAACTCTGCCAAGACGTGTGCACCCTAGTGATCTTTACCTATCATCAGTCATCGTAGGTACTGCACAAAATGGAATTGCGAGCTAATTTTGCTGAAATCTTGTCATTTAGGACTCCAAATGTGAAACTAAGCATTGCTGTTGTTACTGAATCTTCCCAAGGTGAGATTCTATTCGGGCCACCATGGAGGTATCCTTCAAAGGGACAGAAGCTTTTTTATTAATATTATTCACATCAGGAAGAATGAAAGGTAGAGAAATAGCAGTCACGAAATGATGACTACAGAGGTCTTTTGGGTTCCGACTTCAAAGCAGGAAGGATCAATTAGAGATGTTGCATGTGCCACAAATATGCGGCAGCTATGTTAAATGAGTGTAAAATCATAATGAATGTGAAGAACAACACTTAAATAAGCCAGCCTCACCTCCACGGTTATATACTGCAACCAACATCTGAGTAAAATCCTTAGAAGTGCACCAGGGCAAAAGTGTCATTGTTTTAATTAGCTTCACAGCGTTTCCCAAAACGAATTAATCATCGAGCCTTTTAAGAACGGCCCCGTTAATTATGTGCCAGGGAAATGGCTTCTATTATGATAAAAATGATGTGCCATTTTCTAATTTACTCCAGGAGACACGATTCAAATTTAGGAGCATGGCATGGGGGGGTGAAAGATGAAGGAATTAAAACTGATATAGATTGGAAGAATCTAGCCATTGAGGGGTTAATTGTCAGCAAATGCGTCAGTATTTGTGTCAGGAAATAACAGAGGCAAACATCCATTCCTTTTTCTTTTTCATGGGTTTTGACATTGAATGGTAAATGAGCTGGCAGTACAGAGATGTACTCTTGCGGATTCTCAAGTCTTCTGAGAGAGAGAGAGAGAGAGAGAGAGAGGGAGAGGGAGAGAGAGAGAGAGAGAGAGAGAGAGAGAGAGAGAGAGAGAGAGAGAGAGAAAGAGAGAGAGAACTAGAAATTCAGATCATAATTCATTCAGCACTGCGCCAAAAAGAGCTAAGTCTCAGACCAACACCATTATGGATGGACATGTACATACATAGCGTACAAATACACAGTAAAACAAGCAGAGATATGAAATGGGAACATATCACATCTCTTATTTCACATCTCTCATTACTTTCACAAGGCACACACCATCAGTTACTATATGAGCACATGAATTATGACATAAAAGGAATCTGCACAAAACACAAGAGCAGTAAGAGTAGTGGGGCTTCAACTCAGTTCTAAAGATTCAAGGCAGCATGGTGTTTTGTTGGCTGGCGGAAACACGTCTGCTTCCCTCAATGTACATTGTCCAGTGCTAATTTCGTGCTGTGAGAGGCCAATGCTGGTCAACAAAGGAGAGCCTTGGGTGCACCCTTGGGATGGTGCTGGGGTGCTCAGGCCATGCTCTTAAAAGGAGATGCCAGGGTGTCATCTTGAATCTGTGCTTTGCCTGTGAATGGTCTCATCAGAGTGACTGGGGCAAATACACAGCTAATGGACTAAGTTCTGGGAAACAATGTGCAGCTGAGAGGAGAGCAACTCTAACAGCGTGTGTCCATCAGGCAGCTGTGGTCAGAGCCTTCTGAGATAAGCTGAATTAGTCAGTGCAGTTGGTGAAACCACAGTGAAGCATCGCTCACTAGGACAAGGTCTGGTTCAAGTCACTTCATCTGAACACAGGTATGAAATTTTTTAATAAATGAAACATATGTGTCCTGTTTCTTAAAGGGAGTGTGTAGAGAGTGTGCCCTTTCTTTGACACCTAACAGCTTCCCCGTCTTTTCCATCTGCCTCCGTTGCCATGATACAATACCTTTTGAATAGAGCTCATTCGAGCTCCAGGAACATTCAGCCACTGTTTTGTTTCTGTATTTCTAACTTTCTTTTCTGTTCTATTAATGTGTGCTATGTGTATGAATTTATTTTATGTTTTATGGCCTGCTAATAGTGACTGTGACATGTGTTTTGCTATTGCTGTGCCTCATTTTACCCAATTGTTTAAAAAATTGATTAATAACTTGGATTACATCTGCTTTTTTAAAGTGCTTTCAGTTTTTGTATAAGATATCTGGACAAGCCTTATCCATATAAAATACAGGTGTAAACACATGCAAGATGCATTCAGAACTATCAGTCTTGCAGAGATGCAGATTATCTAAAAGAAATGGATGCTGTCATTAAAACAAATGTGCAAAAATGAGCATGCTGCTTATCAACACCATCATCAAATTTGTATCTCTGTTGCTGTCGTTTACCATATTGGACTGACCGTGAAAACTGACCAGCTAATTTCATGAAAATGTACATTCAGAGCAATGTTTCAGTTTTTCTTCTACTGTCAAGTTTGCAGATTCAGGGCCTATTCTGACAGCAGCAGTGACAAATACAGTCGATGTATTTGTTTTATAATGAATTAAATGGTCTCAAACCCATTCTATATGTACATAAATAACCTCATGGTTCAAAGTACGAACCTGAGTGTGTTCATTCCTTGCAGGGTGCTAATGTGCAAATGTACCTATTAAGCGGCTGAAAAGGCGAGTGCTGCTATAAGTGGGTGGAGAGAGAGGGCCATTCCCCTCTGTAAGTCACACAGGCCCTGCAATAACGAGTGGAGGTTGCTCAACATGGCGTGAAATGACTTTATTGCATTTTCACATTAAAAGCATTGATAGAGTACGTTTCTAATAAAGGTTTGCGGTGCCGGAGGGAGAATGGTTCAGAGGCCACTAGTCAAGCACAAGGGAAACAACAGTGTGTGCTATCAAGAAGAATTGGGGACCAAGGAGTGAAACCAGGTAGCCTCACCTACCTCATTTAAAAATTCATGTTTGTCCAGAGTAGCTGCATCATACATTTAAACAACACATAAGACACCAGATGATTTGCTTGCTTTGGCTTTACATTGATTGAAATTTATTTGAACGGATATGTCAGTTCTCTCAGATAGACAAGCAGTCATTAGTCATCAAAGGTCTGTCTTTTCACCAGGGATCTGTCAAAATCACCAGTCCCACTTATTATATTTTGTTACTTGTTGTTTTGAAATGAGCGTCTCTAATTCCCAGTTGAATAAATAATTGAACAGCATTTGGCCGATGAACAGATAAAATGTTTGTTTTATATCTGCTGTTTCTACATCTCTGGAGATTGAACGGAGCAGGAAAAGCATAACCATAGCTGGCAGTTAATGACAGATGACAGCATGGGTATTTAAACATTTGAAGCTATGTAAAAACCCAGACAGGTGAACATAAGCTCCAATGTCATCCTTTGTCAGCAGATTCACTTGCATACGCAGTGACAGCACAAAGTCATTCTCCATTAATCATCCGCAGAGATTTCCCTTAGTCCTTATAGCAGACCACATGCATAATTAAAAGCATTCCCTTTGAGTCTGGCCTTACTGATTTTGCTCTATGCAGCTGTTAGTCTATACAGAATGGTTTCATTGCACAGAAATGAAGAAATATGAAATATATATTTTCAGCAAGGTTGTTTCTGAACATTTGAAGGACCTAAGCAACATGTTTTGGTGCCTCAGACATACTCAGACATTAGGACTTTGTTCACAACAGTGAACATGCTAACATAAGAAAGTAGAGTCTGCTGTTCATATTAAAACATTTCATTACTGTCTTTAACTCACAAGACCCCATGCCGGGAAACTCAGTTACAAGACTGCTTACATCTACAGTAAAAAAAGCTGTTGGCCAAATTCTCAAAGCTACATGGAATATGATAATCGACCTAGGACCTCTGTGCGACTGGCTCGTGATCTTATCCATGGGTCAATCACGACAGAAAGATAGGATATCAAGATATCCAGGTATGTCTGTTTGATATATTTATCCTTAATATGCTCTTTTACCTTCAGCTGCACCAAGCATAATTGCATGTTCACATTAACTGGGTCTAAAACTAAACTTCAGTTTGGTTTTCTAGGCTCTTAGTAAAAGTCTTTGCCTTTGAGCCTTGCAAGTTATTTGGTTACAGGTGCATTTGCTTGGCTAATAATTTTCCTTTCTAGCTTTCACATGCATAAAGAACGACTGAAATGAAAAATAATACTAGCTTAAACAATTCAGATTTTTTCTTGATAAGCTTTTACAAGCTTGGTGTTGAGTCAAAATGTCATTACATTTTGAAAAAAATTTTCAAGTACCGTCATCTTTGTTTGGCCAGGGATGTAGTTTTGACCCTACACCAAGCGCAGATGCTTCACAATTCTTCTACACCTTCAGAATCAGTGGTACATTTTTTTTCTCTTCAGTCTGGTTTTTTATTTATGCTTTTAAGGCCTTTATATCTTTCTGATCAGTGATGTGACATCTGCATATCAACTTACTGATGTTTCCTCCACCCATTTTGAATACTAGATCATCAATTATATAATCTTTTACCATTGTTTAAGGAGACAGTTAAAAGTGTGTGGTGATATTAAAAAGCCTTGCCAAACTCCACATGACACCTGAAATGTTTTGAGAATCACTTGAGCGGGTTGGGTTCTGGGTTATAACTGTCCTACCTTTCTTGAGAATCTGGCCTCTGATTTGGAGATACAGTTGGCTAGCAGAGACAACAAAGACCTAGCTTGCATACTTGAGTATTATGGTACATGTGGAATCAGTGCCTGGATATTCTAGAGCATTGGTTTTTAATTCGGACTCTAAAGAACTGGTCTGTATTTTGATTTTGAGGCATGAATTCTGCAGAATTCAACAAATATCCTGAGGGCAAAAATCTTGAATCAGAACAGAATCACTGCACTTCAAACCCAGCCCATGAATTGAATGAACTGAATTCACCTCCTCAGAATTACACCAGGGGTCGAAAGGTCACTGCTTACAACACTCAAGCACCTTCAATTCATACTCATTCTTCAGCTTCCCTCCTCCTCACTCCCTCTGGCCCTAATTAGAGTGTACTGATTGTTGGGGGGGGGGGGGGGGGGGGGTTAAGAAAGGAAAAAACTT
>JBBKCR010000134.1:14070541-14085247 GCA_037577295.1 Ladigesia roloffi
AGGAAAAAATGTCACCTTCGACTTGGATGCCCTGGGGGTAAGCAAATAAACATCCAATTTTCATTTTAGGGTGAACTGTCCTTTTAAGCATTGCTTTTATGCTTTTGACACAATCTCTTGACATTTCGTATACAACATTATTTTTTTTGAAAGACCTTACCCCTGTCGTATTAGAGGCTGGGCTCTTCTCGTGTCTTCACTTTAATATAGCACTTATAGTTGCAATTTTTAAAAAAAGGGGGAAATAGTCAGAGAGGATTTAAAAAATATTGTAAAGCTAATCGGTATAGATCATCATTGTGTGAAGAAATGACAGGATAGAGGATACAAGAAACTCTATCTTGCTACTAATGTAGGATCAAAACATGGTGTCTCCATATTATGAGTCATTTCGAAAATTCAGGTAGTTTTGCTTTCACTTATGAATGAAATTAAAAGAATGGGTTGGGTTGTCAAGAAACTGGGATATGCCTACGTTGTTTTTTAAATGTGTTATTTATCTGTTTAATTTAATAGAGATGTTGATGTCATGTGGCATTGTTATCAACAACTCAACTCTTAAAACCTAAGACAGTGTTTTAGTAACAGGACACTCCCCAGTTCTCCATTTATAGGCCCAAATTGTGAACAAAAGTTTTTTTACTCAGTTTCATGCAGTCTGTTTAAACTATCACTTTCCAGCCCATTTAGTCCTTAGACAGTCCGAAGTTGCAAAAACAACCTGTTTTGAATGAATTGCTTTTATGGTACCATAAATTCAAAAATCTTCCAATTTGGACTACAGCAGTGTAGTCTCACTTGTTCAGTGTTTTTATAATGTGGCTCAATGCAGAGTTATCAGAAGATCAGTCTTAAATTCACAAACCGTTTACATTTATCAGATGCTCTTTTCTACAGCAAATCACTGAAAAGCTGAATTACGGTACAGATATAGGCATTTATAGCAAATGTCTTGTGTACATTATTTATTGACTCTTATTATTGGTTGTGTGTGCTAAGACAGGAACGCTGGCTTCTGTGTTACCCACTATTTTATATTAAACACTATAAATCTAATTAAATTAGACAAGTCTAAAAAAAAGTGTCTTTAATTTTATGTAATAAAGAGAAGTTACATAATACATAATAATGTAAAAATGCATTTTGTGCATTTGTTGTGGTATATAAATTCACACAAACATCCCAAGGGGACGAAATTAAGTTAAAAAAATCAACAATTATGAGATGTGAGTCCTCTAATGAATATAGTTAATTAAAGTGATGAGTTCCCTGAATATTCCTGTTGTTACTGTGGTATGATGCCACCTGCATTCATTGGTTTGTTAATTTGGTATCCCCCTTGTTTTTTTTTACTTTACATGGAGGTTCATACTTGAGCTATCCTTTACTTCTGTTATGAGCATAGTTCACAGGAATCTCAGAAATGTCTGCTGATATAAAATTTATTTAACAGGCTATCTATTCTAACTTTTATCTTCATCTTCTGTTTAGCAGGTGTTTCAGCTGTAAGTTTTGCTGTTTTATTCCTGCGGCCAAGATGAACTGGGGATTCCTGGAAGAACTAGTGGGTGGGGTGAGCCAGTATTCAACTGTTTTTGGACGTGTCTGGCTCTCCGTGGTCTTCATCTTCCGTGTCCTGGTCTTCATAGTGGCTGCGCAGCCCGTGTGGGGAGACGATAGCAAAGACTTTGTATGCAACACAGCTCAACCAGGCTGCTCCAACGTGTGCTATGATCACCTTTTCCCCATCTCTCACATCCGTTTGTGGGCCCTGCAGCTCATCATGGTAACCTGTCCATCTCTCATGGTGGTGGCCCATGTGAAATTCCGTAATTATAAGAATGAGAAGTACACCGGCCTACATAATGGCAAAAACCTGTATGCTAATCCAGGCAGGAAGCGTGGGGGTCTGTGGTATACCTACATGCTTAGTCTGATTTTCAAGGCAGCCATTGATGGGGCCTTTCTCTATGTTCTCCACTATATCTACGAAGGATATACCTTGCCCAGTCTCTCAAAGTGCAACCTGTTTCCTTGTCCTAATATGGTGGACTGCTTCATCTCCCGTCCAACTGAAAAAAAGATCTTCACTTTCTTCATGGTGGTCATCTCTGCCGTGTGCATCCTCATGTGTATAGTTGAGATCATTTACCTACTGTGCAAACGTGGACACATGGCATACTATAAGAGTAAAGAACGACAGCAAGTGGCTAGGGGCTTTAGACTGGACCCTACAGCCTTTTCCACACAGGACCTCAACAATGTCAAGAAGGAGGAGGCCACTAATGATTTGAGTGGTCAGTAACTTTGTCCAAAATTACTGGAACCTGCAAAGTTACATTCCAGTCCAGACAAAATATCCTCACTACACCTCCATAGTAGCATCTATTGCTGTGCAAGTATATATTTATGCATGTGTATAAAGTCAAATCTTTCATAAAGGATTTGGAATCAATATTTTAAAAATATGAGCTCCTGTTTCTTGCTAAAGGAACTTACTGCCCCCTGGTGTACAAAAAGAATACCATATAAAAAGCGTTTCAGTGTCATATTTGGAATTCAACACCTGATAAATGTGCATTTGCCAGACCCATGAATTTTGTAATTTGCATAAAGTGATGGTTGCATTAAAGTACTTGTTCAGGATTTCAGCAGAATTTAATTTCAGAAATGTAAACAAACTTCACGGGGTGAACGTTCCATAATTAAAGAAGCTTACTGAGTCAGAACTGTTTATCATGGTGGTGAATAGATATTCAATTCTTCTAAAATATGAACTCCCAGTCTTGCAGAGTGCTATTTTAAAGTATATGTATTTGAACATTTTCCTGAGAGTTACAGGTAAGCATCTAAAACTCATGACACATTACAATCCCTGGTTACCTATAAGATGAAGTCGCTCACCTCGCTGTGCAGCATGCTTGCTACCCTTTTCCAGCTACTGCTAATAAAAGCTTTAAATAAAATTGTTGGAGGCTCTCTCCTCTGAGTTTACCATCTCTCGAGTGCTCCTTCTCTTCCCGTTGGCCATTTTATTCTCTGATCGTTACTATATACATGAATAAAAAATAAATCAATATATAAATAAATCAATAAATGAAATAAAAAGAATAATGTTATATATATATAAAGAAACAATGGTTACGAAGTGCATATGTCGTTTATTCCCCTGTCAACTTTGTTTTAAGGGCGTGTCAACTGAGCATGACTCACTGTGTGGGGTTTCAGCAAGTTTCCATTGTTTTAACCAATTATGGAGGAGAAACCGTGCCCAGTTTAAGACAGGCATTGAAACTAACCAATCCGCCTGGAGGGGCGGGGCTAAAACAAATGAGGGGTGGACACGTTGGCTGAAGTTCACTCAGCGAGATGAGTTACTACGGTCAGGTAAATGTGTTCCGGGTTGATAATGTTTAGCGTTTTAATGTATAACAGTATTGTTTTTCATATACGTGGTTCCTTTTTTAATGAATTGAAGAGAGACACTTACGTTTAAAGACAAGTTTATTTAGAAAACCGAATGTAAACTTCATATGGAGAGACTGGAGAGCTAGCTAATGTGTGCTAATTAGGACGAGGCAGATCCTGACATGTCAGAATAGAATAGATTTTACTATTCTAGATATGGACCACGTGTAGAAATGAGTCTATAAAGCTTTTTATTTATCTTATACATTAACCTGCTTGATTCCTTGTTATTCGTACGTTATTTATGAGGCAAAAGAATTTAAAAAGCTAACCCTGCCCCTAAGCCCTGATTTAGACATCAGATTTGATGGAGACTAAACAAGTAGTGACTGATTGGATACTATGTTCTGTATGCCACATATTCAAAAGGTGTTTCTTCCTTCTAATTGACAGGGATATCAAGGAACAGGGAGTCACCCTTCCCAGCAACATCCAGGTGGCCCCTATGGAGGTGGTGTCCAAACTGGTGGTCCTGTTGGAGGTCCCTATAGGGGTCCAACACCTCCTGCAGGTGCCCCATATGGTGGACAAGGAGGGCAGTATGGAAGGGGTGCACCTGGAGCACCCTATGGAGCATATGGCTCACAAGGGTCCGGTGGACAGTTTGGCCCAGTAGGTGGTGGTGCACCTGGAGCACCTTATGGAGGAGGACAAGCCCCAGGAGCCCCCTACGGTGGTTATGGACAGCCTCATGGAGGTCCATATGGTCAGCAGATTCCAGGAGGTGAGAAAAGTCAGCTTTAACTTTTGAGTGGAATAACAATCATGTTCACAACTGCTTTGGTTTAGTTCCTGTGTTTCTGAGTCATATATCAGGTGCTCAGAGTTGCGTACTGTCTTGTCATGTTTTATTTTTCTCACCATAAAATCAAATGCTTCCACTCTGTTATGATCGTCGTGGTCTTCCAATTTTCCCTCTTGTTCATTGCAATGGCAGACAGCGGATCCAGTCTGATCTGGTTGTAATGTCTGTGTCAAGGTTATGAGCACAAAATGATACTCAGGGCTGCAGTCTTTCAATCAGGTTTACAGTGGCTGGGGGGCTGTTCAGGAAACACAAATCACAATAATTTATGAAGGTCCTTCATCCCCTTTTAATGCAGCTGTGTCATCTGCCTCTCACTGGATGGCTGATGACGGAGTGGTGTCCAGGAACCTGGCAGCTGCAGCCTATAAAGAACTGGTATAAGTTGTGCCTGTAGTAGAATTAGAGGGATGGGAATGATGATATTGCATGACTGTGTGTGAGAGATTTTGAGTGTGGAGTGTGTAATAGTGTCCCCCAAGGGGCCTGAGTCACAGGATGGTTCTTAAACAGAATCATTATCCTTTCCCAAGGGGACGCAGCCCATCTGGGTTTTTCCCAAAATGACACGTCTGTGACACCTCTAGGGACCTGAATATGACAAGGGCACAGACTATAATTGTACTGACAACTGTGTGTTGAATTCTGTTTAGCATATCACATTTATTAGCCTATCCAGGTGGTCCTCAATCAGTCTCAAAATAAAGGTTAGACACTTATGTTCCTTTTTCAGTAAACTTGGAGATAATCCTGAGTCAGCTGTAGTGCTTTTTGAGCCTTTTTTGGTTTGGGAATTCACGCGTGTGTTTATTTTTGTCACTACTCTATGACAACCTGTCTTAAATGATTCTGGTGTTCCAGGGAATGCCCCACCAGGAGTTAACCCTGAGGCCTATCAGTGGTTTCAGTCTGTTGACACAGACCACAGCGGCTACATCAACCATAAGGAGCTGAAGCAGGCTCTTGTCAACTCCAACAACTCTGCCTTCAATGATGAGACCTGCCTGATGATGCTCAGTCAGTGCTTTCCCTATTTTTTTAAATGTCATATTTTCTACTGGCTGGGCAGTTTCATTGCTGAATAGATGTTTTAAAGGCCAGAGAGCATCTTAAGTTTACAATTAATTAATCATTTAGTAGTGCAATAACAATGTTAGCCCCTGGATATATGTTTTGTTTTTTTTAACCCCAGATATGTTTGACAAGACCAAATCTGGACGGATGGATGTATTTGGCTTCTCTGCCCTCTGGATGTTCTTGCAGCAGTGGCGGGGACTGTTCAACCAGTTTGACCGTGACCGTTCAGGTTCCATCAACAGCAATGAGATGCACCAAGGTGAGACGAAATGGCTGGAAAATTAAGAAATGCACTGGAGAGTAGAGAATATTTCAAACCTAATTTTCCTCTTAATTTAATCATTACTAATTCCCACCCACTACTACTAGAAGGTTGCATGGTTGATTCAAGATGGGAATTGATCCCTTCACTTGTTTGAAATTTTCTCAAGGCTAATATTAGGTCACCTTTTCTTGTAACATTTCCTTACACAGCTGCCCTGACTTTCATACGCCAACAGCCAAACACCATTGCCCACATACACACTAACATTTAGCAGTTTTACAGTCTTGGGGTTCATCTGAAACCTCTGTTCACGTAGCCCTTTTAACCTGCCCATTAAAGTGAGGAAATACAAATATAATGTCTAAACAGTTATGTCTCACCTGCCTATTATTTAACTTTGAATCTGAATAAATCTGGTATCTTGAAAGCTTAAATCTGCTTAACCAATATGTGGCAGGAAATTAATTCAGAATTTAATTTGTTGAAATAAATCTCTTTCATCTCACTGTACTCAGTCAAGGTAAGTTCATATTCATTTTTAGGGTGTAAAACCACAAAAATGGGAGCGAATTTTAAGGTAGCACTTGATAACACATTGCTCATCTTCTAATAAAATTGGTTTGAGCTGGAGAAGGTTAAGGTCTAGATTTCAGTTCCCTCGACAACTTGTGGGGCTATGTTGGGCAATATGAAGAAAGGAAAAACTAATTACAGAAGTGTGATCTGTCACATTTGCACTAAACTGGAACGATTTGAACTGGGTTTGTCAAAGTGTCGCTAAATTACATGCATGAACATTTGACTAATAAAATGTGTAGTGGTCATGAAGGTTAGAGATGGACTGAATATGAAGTTTAGGATATATCAATATATTGTACTTTAATTCATCTCATTGTGACTAGCATTTTAGCTTGTGGTTATGGGCTACTATATTAGCTTGTGACAATGGGAATAGATCGAGACAGTTGTCTTGAACTATATTTCTCTTTCAGTATTACTTTTAGTCCAAAAAGACATCTAATCCCTGTCTGGGAAACCTTTATAGTACAGTACCGATTATTCTAATAAACTGTAGATATAATCAGGAACATACTATTGTAAGGAAAGTTTTAGCCATCCTTTTTTTTATATAATAACAAACGTATAAAATCGCAACGTTACAATACCATATCCAACTACAACTGTTGGGCAGCTGGTGGTCTGGCAGTTAGGGAGTAGCTCCTGCAATCAGAAGGTTGTGTGTTTGTAGACGAGGACTGCTAGTGGCACCACAGAGGTACCCTTGAGCAAGGTACCGTCCCCTCACACTGATCCCAGTTAGGGGCAGAATGGTGGTAAATGGGTTAAATGCAGAGTAAGAATTTCACATTGTTTACTCTGTGTGCAGTGCTGTGGTGGTGTGTTCATGTGTGACTAGAAGGGGCCATATTACTGCAATTTGCATGCATTTTAATTGTATGTGATAAATCAGTACAAAAAACAACCTTTGTACAATTCTTTTTGATGGTCGGTGTACAATTTCTCTTCTTTCCTTAGCACTCTCTCAGCTGGGTTATAACCTGAGCCCTCAGTTCATTGAGACTCTGATGAGTCGCTACGGTGGCCGCGGTATGAGTAACGCCCTCCAGCTTGACCGCTTCATCCAGGTGTGCACCCAGCTGCAAAGCATGACCGAAGCTTTCCGAGAGAAGGACACAGCCATGACTGGCAACATTCGCATGAATTACGAGGACTTTCTGTCCAGCACCATCATGCGACTCATGTGAATTTCAGTAGATGGCAGAGTGATTTCATCAGTGGAAGAGGACCACTAGCTGTTGATGTGAAAGACCAATTGGCACTCCAGTTGCCACAGTCTTAACTCCTGCAACAGTGCCTTCCACTGCAGCTTACCTCACTTACCCTACATTTGTTTGTACATCTGTGCACACAAGGTACATTTGCACTCCTATTGCTGGTTGGAGTTTGGAGAGGTTCACAGTTGTCGCTTAATCTGTGTGATTAAACTAATATTAAATTCAGGATTTCATTTAGTTAAGCAATTAACCAGGAATGTGTCATATTTCTGCATTTTACCTGAAATGGGAAATACAGGTGGCTTCTCCTACTTTATAAAATTATTATTACCAACTAATAATTAAACCGGGTAGATCTGAAGTAGTTCTTTCATAGTGTGGCATTGCATTATATAGTCTACTACAACCATGCATCTTTTAGAGCAGCGGTCCCCAACCTTGTTATCACCATGAGTCCCCAAACTTTATTTCGTCACGACCTGGTTTAATGTAAGAAATCCGGTCATTTTTTCAAAATCAAACATTGTTTAGTCTCCGATAGTAAATAAAAAGGAAATACTGTAAGTTTTCCGTGCAGCCCGTGGACCGGTACCATGGCGACCGCTGTTTTAGAGCAAGCTTTTTATTATACACATTATTTTTTTTACTTCTATCTGAAATTACTTCACCTAAAAACTGCTTTATATGAAATATTAACCCCATATTGTTTTTGGGCTGGAATCTTACATGCATAAGTCTAAAGCTATTGTAACACGTCTGAGCAATCTGCCAAAGTGTCTTTTTCATTTCTCTAAGCGTATTGTGAGAACCAATATTTTTCTTCTTTGTGCCAAAAATATTTATGAGGATGATATTTTTACTTTTTTCTCAAATAAAGGTGAACACGGATTGCTTTAATGGAGAGCTGCCTGTTCTTGTGCTGTTATTCGGATTCTGATACCACAAACAGAGAAAATGATTTATGTTCTATTTGCACTGAAGAAAATTGAAATGTTATATTTTGTCTTAATATTTGCTTGTATGCAGAAGTAATTTGTTAAACAAAGAAAGTCCAGAACATCTCCGTGTATTATTTTATATTTTTACTGCAACCTGAACTTACTTCACTTAAAAACTACTCATGTTAAATTAAATTGATAAGGGATTGTGGGCTGGAATTTTACATGAATGAATCTAGATCTATTGTAAAATTGTAAAATACCTCAGCAATCTGGCAAAGTGTCTTTTTGATTTCTTTAAGCATAATGTGAGGGCCAATATTCTTTTCCTGTTTTGTGTCAAATGTACTTGGATGAAACAAATGGAGGAAATGAGGTCAATTGGGTTTGTTCTGAAGATCACTGAGGAAAATAAAGGAAGCAGAGCTGGAGGTGGCAGAGATAAAAATATTTTGCACTGGGAGTGATGAGTATGTACAGGTTTAGGAATGGGTTTATTAGAGGGACAGCTGGAGTTGGACCTTTTGGAGGAAAGGTCTGAGAGTTGAGACTGCTGGCTTGGACAAGGACAGACTCTTGAATATGTTGGGAGAAGGATGCTGAGGAGAGACTGAGTGTGCTGTGAGAAGGATGCTGAGGGAGGACGATGCAGCGGACAGAAGAAAATGCAGTGGCGGAGCTAGACTTTTTTACTTGGAGGGGCTAGGGGGTGGGCTAAGATATTTTATTGTGGCCAGTATATATTTTTAATGTTCGCTTTTAAGAGGAATTAATTTATAGATAGCAAAAAAAGACCATGTCCAGTATTTACATTTCTGTACATGGTGTAACTCTAGTGGGCGCTGTGGCCCGCAGTGGAGGGGCGGGGCGTCCTTGTTACGACTTTGATATGTTGGATTGGCAGCTCTCTGGTCCAACGAGAGAGAGAGTGACGTCACCGCGCTGGAGTAACCTGTTTAGAGAGGGCGGGTCCTTTGAGAAGGAGAGCAGTCTGCGTTCAGTGTGATGAGAGATCTATAAACTCCTGAAGCACTTCTTGTAGGTAAAAGAAGCTACGAAAATAAAAGTTGTGTTTATTAGCTTTGTGAAGAGCAGGGGCCCAGTGTTGGTGTTATAGGAGTATGTTTACAGTTTGTTTGTGGACATTTGACTGGAACCAGCTAGCAACATGGCTAACCCCGTGAAAATGTTTCACATGTTGACCTCTGGGCAGACAAGGGCTGGCATTTGGTATAGTTAGTTAGATTATATGAACAGTTTGAGGCACATGACAGTGTGAGGATCTGCTAGATAGCTAATTAATTTAACAACCTGGCTCGCAGTTCGTTTTAAGGGTATGTTTATAGTTTCCTTAACGGAATTATTTCAGAGCTGTCTGTCTCACCATATATAGATAGATAGATGTGAACAAAGTTTGGGGAAGAACCTTCTCTATTCCAGCATGACTATGCCCTAGTGCAAAAAGCAAGTTCCATAACGACATGACTGGATGAGTTCAGTTCAGACTGCGAGCCAGACCTCCAACATCAGTGCTTAAACTCATAAATGCTCTACAGAATAAATGGGCTTAAATTCACACAGAAGCTTCAAAATCTTGTGGAAAGCCTTCCAAGTAGAGTGGAAACTGTTAGATCTGGAAAGTAGGACCAACTCCATATTAAGGTCGATGTATTTCAATACATCCTGGTGGTGTAATGGTCAGGCATCCCAATAATTTTGTACATAAAGTGTGTGTGTTATAGAGTGTGTGTGTATATGAATGTATATAATATGTGTATCATTTTTAGGCAGGAGTTTTAGGAGTTTAAGTTGCAACCATGTGGCCTGTATTGTGGACAGTCATGCGCACCTACGCTCCCTACGTGACCTTCCCTGTGGCCTTCGTTGTGGGTGCAGTCGGTTATCACTTGGAGTGGTTCATCCGAGGAACCCCTAAGCCGGCCGGAGAAGAGAGGGGCATTGCAGAGCTACGAGAGGACAGAAAGCTGGAGGAATCAGTCGGCCGGGACAGCACACAAGTCCTCAGTCTGAAGGACAAACTGGAGTTTACCCCCAAGGCAGTACTGGAAAGGAACCGACCAGAAAAAAGCTAGCTGAACCCCCCTGGCTGTTGTCTCATCATCCTTGCTAATGGTAGGGTTTACACACCGTTGGACAAAAGGTATAAGCCCTGTTTCTACATCCCACTTCCATCCACTAGATGGAGACACCCTGTGCTGTAATGGTCACCATTTCATCTGCTGACACTGGAGTCTTGTGAAAGTGTTTAAAACTGTAATTCTTCACGGCTTAATGTTCGGCCCTGTTCTCCAGGCGCGTGGGCACATGACTATTTGAAGAAAACTTTCAATAGCTTCTGTATGTCGGTCTTCCTGTAGATTCTCACAAGACTGGAGTCTGGAAGAAAGGTTTCTTTTGTTAAATGTGTGACCAGATGAATGTGTGTGTGCCCATGGAAGCGAAACAGAAAATCTACATGAAAAGGATTAGAAAATGGATTTAAGAAAATGGTTGTGGGGATTTTTGAGGTTGGGGTATGTATTCATGCGATTCAGAATTATTTTTAAAAAGTGTCCTCATGGTATTCCTCGCTGTGAATGAAGTTAGCAACAATCACATAGTGAAAGGGGGAGAAATGAAATAAAATGACCCCATTATTCGTTATTATACATCTATATCTAGTTTGTTCACAAGCATCTATATCCAGTATGTTCACAAGCTGAAACTGTTATTGTGGATTTCATGATTTCCAAAACATCTTTAAAGCCAAAGTTTATTCTTGTTGATTACAGATAATGTCTGCACTATTAGTGTTGGACAAGAATGCCTGTCTTGTTTTGGAATTTGATTCTATTACTGTAGGATATTTAATTTGAACTGCTCTAGTTTTGGAAAATCCGTAAGAAAACACATCCATCACGTTTCTGTTCCTGCACTGCAGCATTATGATAATAAATGGAAAGTGAAATGATTTGCTGCTGAAGTTGTTTCCAGGAATTCTCTTTCTTTCCAGGCCAGCTCAACAGGAATTCCACAGATGGTAGTAATACATTCCTATGTTCACTCATGTTCTGCCACAGAGCATGGTATCCTAAAATATGTTTCCTTCACAAACTATTAGCTTTATAGTAGTTTACTCTGCTTATAGAAGTGAACATAAACAGTAGATTAATGTTCCTTACTGGGTTTTCTATACAGCTTTCCTTAACAGTTTGAAGAGCACATATACTGAAGAGAAATTTCTATGAATGAACACATTGTCCTGATTTCTGGTATTTTAAGGTAGATGGTATCTTGATTTAATTTTTGGATAAAAAAAAAAAATCTACTGTTTCTGTCCATCTCTACAATTTATAATACTGACTTTAGCCAATAGGTTTTATCTCGCAGTGCCTATGATGGAGAACATTCATTTATTTTGTGATTGCAAAAACATTTGGAATGCAGCTTTGTGAGTGCAAATTCACTGATGTGTGATCGTGCATCTCAGCAGGTGTTTGTTGTTCTAGCACTTAGTCTGATTAATGGCCGGCAGTAAAGATATAACTCTCTCGCCCCAAGTAGGAACTTAATGGAGGATTTAACGTAAGAACTGGAATTGCATTGTTGCATCTATCACCATCTGCTTTTCTCCTCATTGCCCTCTAACAAGGAAATCAAAGAAAATGTTGGTAATGATGTCAAGCTGGACTTTCTAGAGGATTTCCAAGTTTTAATCATTGATTCAATCTAGTCTAATCTCTGACAGTTAATTACAATTGGTTGAAAATCAAGAATTTGAGTTTCCTCACAGTGCTTAAAACTCTTGAAGGTGGTTTACAGTATCATAAAAAATGAATACTGTGTACTTCATATAAAGGAAAATTAAGTGGCCCGTTTTGCTGTTTCCAAAACATGATGGTGGGGGGGCATCACATTTCAATATATCCGCCTTTTTAGCAGTTTAGCTCCACACGTTCACACTGAAGTTATGAGTAGCGATTCAGTCTGGGCTACTTACTGAATGAAGTACCAAATGGGGCATCCAGTCAGAAAAGATTACATGTACTTATATTTCTATTAAAGAGGCACAATAAGAGAAACAACCTATGTGAGATGTCAAAAAGCAGTTATGTGAAAATAACGTATGAGTGTTTTGGTTCAAATACCCACACAAATAAAAGTGCACATCAGGGGGGGAAAAATACAGATAAAATGCATGATAAACATAATTTCCTGCTTTAGTTATGTGTAGCAATAAAAACAGATGAAAAGGGGAAAGTAATGAAATAGTGATCAGCCCCTAAATGTGCCTCGAACAAGCTGTCTTCAAAACAAAGATCAAATCTTCTGCCATCAATTAGGAGGAACCTCAAAAGCCAGAAATAGAATAGATGCTCAAAACATCCTAATTAGGGCTTTAAAAACAACATTCTCATAATTTCCACACTGTGCCATGGCTCGTGATACTGATTTTGTTTTCAAGACTCATAAGTGGCTGAAGTGTGATTTAACTTCCAGACAGCTTCATTTTGAGGGAAGAGTAATGTTGATGGTTTATAGGAGACTGAGGCTCTTACTGTCCAATGAATGGATGGGAGTGAGCACAGGTACTGGGACACACAGGGAGCTTGGCACAGGAAAGGTGTGATTGTGTCCCAACCTGAGCGTGGCTCTATTGTTCCTGAGCAATGGGAAGAGGGAGCGACGCCACTGGCCGCCTCTGGCCTCTTCAGTCAGGATGTGTACAGTCCTGCTTCACAATGACGGCAAGATTATACACCAGCAAGATTCCCATCAGCCATAGAAACAATGGAACGCCGCTCGAAATCCTCCCTTTTCCCATGAACTGCACAGTTCAGTTCCCACAGCTTGCTTCCACTGTCCTGCTTTGAACTACATGGCTTTCATTTCTCTTAGGAGAAGCCCCCTTTGACCTACACTTCATTTGCCGACTGGGAATTATGAACAGTTCTAGAAGTCAGGTTGGCGTCAGTACATACTTACAGATGACAGTGATGGTTACCAAATGGTTCTTCCTGGATATATGGTTCTAGGAAAAGCTTCCAGTTGATGCAGAATGTACTTACGCTTTCACATTTACGAATCTTTGATCCTTTAAGGAGCCATCCTTAAAATGTTCTTTATGGAACCAAAAGTGATTCTTCTGTGGCATTGCTTCAGGTGATACCTTTATTTTAAAAGGGCTTGTGTAATCGATCTTTTTACATAATAGAATACATGAATTAGAAGCAGCATACAAACAATGTGAGACTTAACATCAAATAACATGTTTTGGATTCGTTGTTCGTGTTACATCATAAAAATCAATATATTTACATATACAATGCCAAACTTTTTAGTCTATATCAGGTTCGTGACCAGTCTGGTCTGCTTTTAGAATTGGGCCCAGCAAACAGAATGGAGTCCATTTAAATTGTAGTCTTAAAGCTGTAGTGACATAAACACCTTTTGCATTTGTCTTTTAAAATGAGGTTTTTGCTCATAAAATCATAACAATATTATACATGGATATAAATGACAAAATACACGAAAAAAATGGCTCTGGCTGTTTGTAATAAAATTACTTTTTGTTTTCTATCATTTTACTCATTTCTTGTCTTTTACTCATTGTGTGATACACCCCCTAGCTCCTTGTTCTACAATAACTGAATAGGGACTGCTCCATGAATCCTGATGCTATATAAGCAAAATAAATTTATTAGCCATTACTATGCAGATCATGCTCATCATCAAAACAGACAAAAAACTAGAACTAAATTAGCACATTTGTTTATTTATTCTATTCAAACTCATCCATCCGAGCACTTTGATGGAGTGTCCGTGACATTTGGCCAGCGCTTTTGGTGGGCTTCACCGTTACAATGCAACAATGCCCACCACTGCTCCATTGTCAGGGTGAACAATCCTCTAGGCCAATCCCAGGAGAGAGCAGCAGTGGAATCAGGAAGCAGATATAAACTCATTTCCTCCTGGCTGTCTAAATAAAGGATGCAGCCAAGTACTTTTGTCAATCATAGGCAAATGGAAATGGCCCATGAACTGGCTGCTCGTACATTTGATATAGATACTGTAGTTAATGTACTGCAGCCATCTTCAGCAAAGAATAAGAGGATTGTTGCAGTCCGCCTAACTAACTCGTGATCTAAGCGCCTGTCAGGAAACCTTCCCTCAGGAAATATTTTGTGTTTGGTATAATATCTCCCTGATCTCCTGAGTTTAACTGTAGTTTTGGGATGCTCTAGGGTTCATTTAAGACTTTCTATTAAAATACTTTAGGTACAATAGAAAGATAATAAAGAGACTAAATTCTGAAAGATAGGACGGCATGTGTGTTTCTAATATTATGAAGTGAAT
>JBBKCR010000134.1:14096739-14113841 GCA_037577295.1 Ladigesia roloffi
ACACACACACACACACACACACACACACACACACACACACACACACACACACACACACACACACACACACGTTACAAATGATATACATTCATATGTATGAATTCTTCTTTATGGGCTCATTTCTGATAGTCTATACCATATATTTTATTTAAAATGATGCCCACCCTCTCTATCCCTGTCTTTCTATTTAGTTCTGCCTTCTTTTTAAAATTGTCTTATGAATGCTATAGGCGTATATATAGACAGCAGCTTGGTTGAAAATGTTTGCTCATATTTAAGCTGTGTAAACTGAAAGCACTTTTTTACTTCAGTTTCTGGGGCTCCCTTCGACATATATTTACTGCATATAATTAAAAATAATAAAAATAAATAGTATTCTTTGCCGTCTGTGTTGCTGTAAATCCATGAGGCTGTAGTGTGTGTAACCCACTCCTGAGTGTGGACCGTGTGATGCTGTGCTGGCCCCTCCCGCTCGGCTCGGGGCTGAGGGGATTCCTGATCTCACACTCTCTGAGCAGCGGTAGAGCACAGCAGTACCGTGCACAGCCCAATGCCGGAGCGTCCGCGACCGGACCGGACCACCCCGAGGAATTACTGCCCACTTTCAGCCCGGGGATGAGCGTGTGAGGATCTGCCGCCCAACGGACAGGTAAGGCGCGTGCACGCGTGAGATTTCATGTTTGCCTCGAACACGGACCGGACGAACCGGTGATAAAAGGGCTCCGATGGGGTCCAGAGTTCAAAAGTGCCCACTTGATTGGCACGCGCATTTCTAGGCGAGATTCGCGCGCATTCGTATTAGTAGCGCTCAGACGTCCTTGGTGCATTTGAGAAAAAAAGCCCTGGGAAGTTTTGTCCGGACCCCCGAGTATACGGGACGCTCGCTATGTGGAGCAGTACGGTGGATCAGGCTGCTCAAACTGGACAGACTGACGGGAATCTCAGAGACTGAGAGGGGGGCTCGTCTCTGAACACACGGCAGACGCCCCAAGACCCTCGATGTGAAAGAGGCAATGAGGCAAACGATGGTCACATTCTGACCCAACTGTGGGGACACCCAGGGCAAAAGGGGAAACAAGAGGGAAAACGAGCTGCTTGTCAAAAACACACACCGCTGCTATGTAAAACACTTAATTCGGAATTGCAGTAGAATTTAAGACCCCCGAATGTTCAAATGTCCCAAAATTGGTCACAACTTCACCCTACTCTAACACGGTGACTGGACTGCACGCTGACAACCTTTCATCATGCTTTTTATCAATCATTATTCCTATCCAGTCGATATAATGGGGCAGTGTGTTAATCTGACTCATATGCCATGAGTGACAAATCCATTCTTCTATTCTAATTTTAAAATCAAATGGATTTTGTTCTGTAATGGGCCCTTATTTGAAGCAGCTCTTTTAATTGCACTAGTCAGCATCAGCTGGAAATTGGAATAAATTAGAAACTCCTATTGCTTGAGCAAATACCCACAGAGTATTTGGATTTATACAGCTTAGTTGTGCTCCTTATCGAAAGTGCAGTAACTATACCTTTGGGTGGTCATGATTTGGAGGTATGGGTGTAATGCTGAAAAACTCAATAATAAGCATGCAGATCATTTCCACTGGCATTTGGGTCATGTTATTGCCTTTTATGACACATTCCTCCACCTGGACTGAATGGTAGGGACCCTCCTTTCCTGCCTGCCTGACTGTAATGTTCCTTCCATATGCTTTATAACTGGCTTGAAGATTTATTTAAGCTAAAGTGGCTCTTACAGTCACACATGAACGCAGCACAGCACAGAGTGTGAACAGTGTGGAATCATTTCTCTGCATTTAACACTTTCACCAAGTGAAGCAGTGGGCAGCCAGTAATAGGAGCTCCTGGGGAGCAGTGTAAGGGGACAGTACCTTGCTTAAGGGTACCTCAATTGTGCCACTAGCAGGCCTAGCTATTCAAACCCATGACTTTCCGATCATAGGGGCAACTTCCTGGCCACTAGTCCAGCAGCTGTAGTCTCAAACTGTGTGGTGACTGTTCTCAGTGGAGCTACACAGTGTATTAGTGTGATTTAGAGTGGAAAGACTTAATGAATAAATGAATGTAGTTGTATGCAATGTTTCCTGTTTCTCAGGTACTGGTACAGCGCCCTCTATTGAGTACTTTACTTCAGTCTCTGTCGGCTCAGACAGATGTATCAAATGTAGTGCAGCATGGACACATTACGTCATTGATGTTACTGTTGTTTAACAACAAAAAAACGGATAACTTGAAGCGAGGAAAACTTAGTTCTGTTTTATTGTCATTGTTAGTCATCAGTTATGTGTTTCTCTTTTACACAAGAGTTTATTCTAATTAGGTCTATTTGACACATTTTATTCATTAAGAATTTCAGTCTTTACCTGTCAGATCTGGTCATTTGGCCTCATAGTACACGTTGGTTCTGCAATCAGTCCTCCTTCTTGTGTTTAACTGGAACGACTAGTGTTTCAAAAGGTGGACACCCCCCAATTAAGACGACATTTATGTGCCAGGGTTTGGCTTGTGTGTTGTAAAATGACTGCAATGGCTACAAGACACGTAGGTTAACTAGCCATCTTTCTGATCCCCATCTTCGACTCTCATTAAGGACAAACGTGCTGTTATCTCTTTTTTTGTTTATGTGGCTGTGCTTGCACACAGAGATATGTTTGGTGGCAGAGAAAAGCAGATATGCCTATGAGTGTAGAAAAAAGGATTAGAGTTAATTGCTAGAGGCTCATCTCTTTGGTTCTTTATGCTGTTGCAAATCCATTTTAATTCTTTTTATTGCCACATAAAGACAAAAATAATGTGAGCGCATTGATGTGGGCTTGATTAAAGTGTTTAAGTTCCGCGTTCCAGTTGAATATGAAGTGGATATGGAGTGAATATGAGTGATGTATTGCATCGGATTTTGTCATGGAATGTTTTTTTTTCTGACACAGATGACAAAATGTATCCTTAAGAAAGCATTTTTCAAGGCTTCTTACATAAACGGTTATTTATAGAACTATCACAACTTAAAGAACCATTTACATGCTTAAATTGATTCCTTGCCTGGTTTAATTGCTCTTGTCTACAATAGTGGACCTAATGTGTATGTTTCCTTAAACAACTTAAAAAAAATGCTTTTATATTCCATCCTAAGATCACAGAAGTCTTTTTTCTGGTACTATTGAACAATTTTTCTATATCCTATGTGTCAATCCTAAGGAGGGAGGAGGACTAGTTCCTTACCTGGAACCCACAGTATCTCTTCAGTGTGAAGCAGATATGAAGCAGTTTCTTGAAGAGACTTTTATGGTGGAAGTTAGAGGAGTGGTGGAGGGAAATCTGCTTTTGCTGATCTACTCAGTCCTGTTTAAATAACAGCACTAAAATTAAGCCTATGAGTACAGAGGCAATAAAGCAACGTAGTGAAACATGGTCCCTATAGCTGCTCTCTTTTTCTTTTAGTCATGGTCAAAAAGCTATTATTAAGTACAGGACCATTAACTTTCCTTAAAATGTTTCACCCCCTCACATCTCACAAAAAAGGTTCTTTAGAGAAACAAAACTTTCCTCTGTGGAATCGCACCAAAGAAGCTGTATTGCCATGTTTATTTTTAAGAGCACTGAGGTTCAGAAACATGACGACCTTGTCCGTGGTCAAATGCCTGCCGTCTCCTTTGCTTCACTCTTCGCTGCTTTCACTCGTGTCTTTTATACGGCGCTCATATTCATAGCCCAGCTATTACTAAGATTACCTCCCCACATGGGCTTAACGCACTGCGGTCTAAGGCCTGATTCTGTCCCAGCAGTCAGAATGTGGCTGTCTCATCCAGACAGGAAGATCAGTGAGCCTCCCTCAAACGGTACCGTGGATTTACATGCTGTGTTTTGAGGGGAATGATCCATCCCCACCACGCCGTATAAAGCTGCTTTCCCACCGACACTCGATAAACCACACTGAGCATCCAGCTATAAAAGGCCCATTTTGCATATTGCATATCAATAAAGGCGGTTTGTTGAATGTTGTGTTTTACGAGGTTTAAGAGGGGCAGGGATTTTCTATGCAGTATGAAGTCAGTGTGTTTTGTTTATGGCTTATGGATGAGATGTCAAAATTCATGCTTGATAAGGTTTAATATTTGTTGAAGGCGTGCCACCACAGGCCTGGTGCTTCACTCTGATTTCCTATATGATGATTGTATACCATTAAGCACCGGCTGAAATAGTGTTGAATGGGTTTTGCCAAAGGCTAAGTGCATCCTGTTGAAACATCAGCAGTTGGCAGGCTTAGTTTCAGTGGAAAGCACTAATGATAATCACTCGCGGCGGCTCGTTGTGAGGTCTGTCAGTGTTGGGAGAGGGAAATGAATTTGATTGCTATGAGCTCAGATCAGCTTCCTTACCTCTTTCTTATGACATGTTAGCCTGCTCACAGTGCAAAAATATGCAAATTCTTTAAAAAATATATTATTTTGGGTTGTATCAAATTAATATTGACCTTTCTCATTAGTTCTCTCCAGATGGTGGGAGACCACTGTGACCACAATAGTTAAATCCAGTGCTATCTGACAAAATATGTCCTGTTGGTAAGGATTTATAGTCAAAAAAGTCTAAAATTTTTTAAAGGAAAAAAAGAATGTTTTAAAGGCCCTGCAGTCATGGGCCTAATATAATGTCAGAGGGTAGAGAATGATGTAATATACTGAAAGATCTCGATAATTTCCTAGAATTGGTAAAGACCCAACTTAGTCATCATTGAGCTGAAAAATTCTGGAATGACATACGATAAGATAAGATAAGATGAGATGAGATGAGATGAGATGAGATGAAATAAGATAAGATTGCAAATACAAAACCAGAGAAACTAACAAAGCAACTATATAACTAAGGCATCAATAATCTCAATAATTTCCTAGAATTGATAAAGAACCAACTTAGTCATCATTGAGCCGAAAAATTCTGGAATGACATAAGATAAGATGAAATGAGATGAGACGAGACGAGACGAGACGACGAGACGAGACAAGACGAGACGAGACGAGACGAGACGAGACTAGATGAGATGAGATGAGATGAGATGAGATAAGATAAGATAAGATTGCAAATACAAAATCAGAGAAACTAAAAAAGTAACTATATAACTAAGACATCAATAATAAAATATCACTATTAGTGCAATTAGTAAAATTACAGTCTTATGGCCACGGGTAGGCAGGATTTCCTGTGGCGTTCAGTTCTGCATTTTGAGGCAATGAGTCTTTTGCTGTGCGTGCTTTGATGGCCCGTGATGGAGGCATGCAACATGAGGGGGTTGTCCATGATACTGAGGGGATAATAGATGAACTGTGTGCAAAAAAGTCATAGTAGTCTCTGGTACAAAACCTCGGAATGAAACCGTGCGGTTAGGGGCGGTGAGGTAATTGACTGTAACTTTACAGAACATGGTTTCTGTTCAGTTCATCATGGATTGTCTTCTTTGGCACAAAATAATCCCCTTCCACTCTTCCTACTCAAAGTCCTACCCAGCCACGTGCAGAGGCCTGTGTGAGCAAGGCAAGCTGGTCTTCAACCTGGCTGATAACAGCGGAGGGCCGCATATCTCAGCAGCAGGCATGCCAGGGAGGGGTTCGGGGGGCATGAGAGCAAAGTGAATAGAGAAAAAGCGCAGTGTAGAGTGAAGCTAACAAGCTCTTCCCCGTGGTTGTGTGGAGATGAATTAGGAGAAAATATGGCATGATGAAAGAGAAAGAGTGGAGAGAGCGAGAAAGGCATCAGTGTGGCTAGCAGTGGAGACACAAGTGTTGGTTGCACTAAACAGATTAGCATACATTAATTTACTTATTAATGAAGTGGTGCGGTGTGTGTGTGCGCTCGTACACGCTCACATACCTTTTATCTTCTGCCTTTGTAAGTGGTCTGACACATCTCATGCATTTAATCACACGCGGCTAGGTTTGCTGGCTGCCGCATTCAGCTGCTTCATTTCATCGCCATAATAAACAGCCTTATTAAGATCCACATCAAACCTCAAGTGATAAATATGTTTATCTTATCCTCAAGACACCAACACATACCCCCCCAACCCACCCTCCCTCCGCTATTGTAGCTTTTAGTGTGAACAAACCCCCCGCAGGCATTTGTGTCATGGAGCATTGTTTCCAGTCCTTCTGATGTTTTGAAGTATGGTAGCCAGAGTGGACATCTTCATCTGTGCAGTTTTTCCCCAGCTGTTGCCAAGGATGAGAAAGACCGGGTAGAGAACAAAGGGGGTTGGGAACACGAGATGTATTGGGGGAGGGTTGGGCATGTATGGAAAGGAAGAGCGATTGCATCAGGGACTCAGAATGAAGGGATGACACACAGGGCTTGATAAATGGATGATTGGGGAGAACAGGTGAGGTGGGCATGGAGGAGAGATGGAAAAACTGATAGAAAGGAATAGACATAAACTGCTCTTGCAGCAATCTCTTCACACATTTAATTTCCTGTTGTTTTTCCTGCCTGCTTGTCTGTCTTTCCGAACCAGGCCACGACAGCACCACATGCAGGCTTTGGGATGAGTTTCTGTGGATTTAAATAGATAATGGCAGGCCTACGGTTGTTACATGCTGAATTATTCAATGAAACCTCAAGGCATTGTTGCGAGGCATCACTGGTGACATTTCCAACTTTTGCATTTGCAATATTGATAACCAGCAGGTCTATGCAGTATGGCTATAGCATGGAAGCCTAAACATTATGTCAACCTTTTCCCCAGTTCATTTTTATGATCCCTGCTGAGCAAACTTATTTCCGTTTTAATGTTCTTTTGTACTTTGAAAAGACATCGCCCAATGAAACTTTTATTTTTTTAAAGATGTTCAAACATTTGTACTTAAAACAGCAGGAAAACATTATGCTTTAATGGACTGACAACTTTTCACAGTTTCCTGCTCCTGTCTTTACCATCCACAGACGTCCAAAACATTGCCTAGTCAGACATTCAGATATTGAACCGAATGTATAGATGTCCATGAGGGGTCATTAGCAAACAATCAGATGCCGAACCTAATTTGCACAATGTGCAGACATGCAGATGTGATCTTGGAATGAGAGACACAATGTAGACATAATCAACATGTCTGGCAGACGTCTTATGTTTGCTGGGTCATTATTGTTGTAAAAGCTGTATCATCTCTTCTGATCATTCAATAAACAGATTCTGAAGGTTGAACTATTCTTCGCATTATCCTCACATCCCTGGTTAAACAGGAAAACTTTTCTTTGCAGCAGCTTGCATCTAGAAAGCTCACCATGAAGAGTTATGGGATTCGAATCCTACCTTCCTACCACCACTGGGTTCCTGAGCAAGGCCCTTAACCCCAAGTTGCTCCAGGGAGACTGCTAAATGCCGTAAATGTAAATAAAGATAAATATACTCCAAAGTGTATAGTATTAAGATATTTTAGGCAGTAGCATGCAAAATGGCTTAACAAAACATGGTGTTACCCTATCTGACTGAGTCATTTCAAAGTTTAATTGCACACTTAATGGCAGACTGAGGGCAAAAATTTGGACCCATTTGTTTTCCCCTTGGTGCATCTTACCATTTGTCAATCTCTGTGTATCAACCCGCTGTTTAATTGCTCTTACTAGACCACGAATTTTGGCATATTTTTAGAAGGCGTTTTTCAGTGTGCTCTGCACCACTACAAATTTCATATGGAGTTTGTTTATTTGAGCCAGGAGTTTTGCGTACTTTTATGCCTCTGCAGCAGCCAAACTTTTTTTGGTCTGCCTTCATTTGCACTCAGAGAAAAGCAGCTAGATTGCGAGGTAACTGGACCTGACATGTAACATTTTCCTTTGACAATGTCACTTTAAAAGTTAGAGAGGAGAAAGAGAGAGGAAGAAAGAACGAGGACTATAGAAAGGCTGCTGGTACAAATGTGAAAAAGAACTTTCTTGGCTGTCTGCTCATTTCGAGGTGAAAACCAAAAATCCATCATCCGAATCTAATCATGCAGGGTTGTTTCCTGCTTGAGGGGTAGGAGACCGATACTTTGCTTTGGGATGCTATTGTACTTCCCCTTTACTCTTTTACCTGTCACTTTTTCATCTTACTTTTTTAAAAAAGGCCCTAGGGACCACTTATGCTTGTTGTGTGTTGCTTGTTTTTGCTATGAAGCAGCTTGTCATGAGACAGTAGGGTTTCGGGTTGTGTGTGTGTGTTTGTGTGGGGTACTATATGTTTCTTCATATGGCCAATGTATACACATAAATATTTTATAGATCATAGCAGTACAACCACAGTCCAGATGTATGGGTTAGATACAAAAACAGTTATGTGACCATTTTGTCATTATAACCACACCACAATATTTTTTCTCTGAATAAACCTGTTCACAAAGTGATGCTGCAGGCAGACAGCAGCACTGCAATCCTGGGATTCAAACCCACTACCTCCTGGGGCAAACTGTGAAGAAACATAGTGAAGGAAGGCTTTGGTGCCTACATAACTGTTGCCCTATATGAGGAACCATCTGCTGTGCAACTGCATGTATTTTCTATATATGTAGTAGCATTTACATATAAATAGCAAATTACAACACAGAGAATGTCCTGTATTGTTTTATCAGTGTATAAACTCCCTGCCTCGTGCACTGTGGCCCTGGGATAGACTCTGGGTACCTGTGAACGTACTGAGGATTAAACAGTTACATTGCATGAGTGATAAGGAATTCAGACCCAATTTGACAGTGATAGCACCAATTTCCTACAAGCTTTGCAGCACGAATATCTTCATCTTGTGTTTGCTACATTCGTGAGAAACCATCAGAGAAATATTAGTACCCGTACAATACTCTCACAGTCACTCACATTTTGTCCACCTGGGAAATCCTATCACGAGGAATGTGTTCTCAGATTATTTTCATTCAGTTTGAGGACATTTTCTTCTGGCAAACTCTTCTGGGAGTAGTTTGTACTTTTGTTTTGTTTTTTTGTTTTTCTGAATAATTTCTTATCAGCCTTCGAACCTGATCCCAGGACATTACAGCATGTCAACTCTGACTAGTCCATAATCAAAGGATTTTGTTCTTTCTCAGTGATCTTTCAATTTACAGAAACGGTCAATAGCTTGGATTGATTAGGTATCAGCCAGTTAAAATCTTTATATTCTGTGCATATATATATTTGCTTATGCAAGAGTAACTGAATTTATTCTAGATGAAAACTGAAAAGACATAAAGAGTCAATAAACAAGTTAAATAATCGTAGGACTTGATGAGACATTAAAAGTGGGACCCTCTTAAAACATTTTATCATGTCATGATCATCAGCCATAGTCGTATCACTGCTACAAACAGAATAGGATGTAACATTTTCGAGCTTGATGTGTGCAAATACACAGAAGAACATGAAAAAACAGACACAAATTAGCACCACAGTAACACAGTAAACCACAGATCCTGTGCACTAACATCTGCTGTCCTAGTGGGTTATTAGTAAAACATTGAATGTATTTCTTACTAGAGTACATTCAGCAAAATTATAAACTATAGTCCAGCTAAAGTCCCAAATGAAAATAATGTGCATAAACAGGAAGAGCAAAAGGCTTTCAAATGAGAGCAAAAAACTTAATTGGAATATTGTGGAGTGCAAGCCAGTAGATAGAGGCACTAGCCCTGTCTCATACATTTTTTTAAAACCTACACCAAAAATGCAAAGGCCAAAATGAACACAGCCCTGCTGTGCACTGATTTGCGCAGTAATGCAGTTCTCTGTATGGGAAATGATTTGATGAATGTAAGTACTTTGGTGCATGGTTCTTAAATATTTGCATAAAAAGACAGTTAAGCCATTTAACTAATGCTACCTTGGCTTGATCCACACAAATCAACTCACCTAAGTGACAAACATGCAAGTGAAACCATTGTGAGCTTTAATGAACCAGAGGTGACACTATTCAGATAAAGGCTTACTCCTGCCACTTGAAATTCAGTGAAAGAAATGAGGAAATAGAAATGTATAGTCTGTAAGTGATGAAACTGCTTGTCCTAAAGGGGGAATTCTAATAATGCGTAATAACATGATAACATTATTGTGATCTAACCAGTAATTCAGGGTAGCTTGATGTGAAACTGTTTGTTCTATAAAATATAAAATTGCAGATGCAGAATAGATCACAGTAGTGTTGATAGGATTCAAATCTTCAAAAAGATTAACATCTCTCAAAACATTTCATAGAAAGTTATCCCATTAAGTTATTATGAATATGCTACTTATTTCCCAAAGTCAGTATTATTCTGGTAGTTCTAAAGTTAGAGACAAATATGCATACCATTATTTTACCATAGCCATTATTATATATTGTAACGGAGTTGGATGGGGAGGGCTCTCCCATCATGAAATGCTCCCTGCCAGAACTGTTACTTTTGGTGTTGTGTGTGTTTCATCGTGCTTGTGTGGGTTTATTTTGTGTAGTTGGGGTAGAACTGCATTTATTGTGTTTATTTGTAGTGTTTTTGTGTGTGGGAATGTGTTTTGGGGGGTGTTTAGTGTAGAGGTACACAGACTACCATGAGTGTGAGACATGGTAGCTCTGTGTACCTGGGCCTGGGTTGGACATTAGTTTTAAGCTTGTGCTGTGCTGAGTGTAACCCTGTACATGCCACTGTTGTTCTAAGATCTAAAATGAGATTGTGGAGGTTTCTCCTATTGAGTTCACCAGCTATCACAACGATGTAATCATTATAATTTAGAAATGTAGGAAAATTGTGTGCTCACTGATTGTCCTGGATTGTAAATGTAAATGTTGGATTTTATTTTCTGATTTACCCTCTCCACTATTACAGCCTTGATTGCTTTGTTGATCACAATAACTAAATTATAAAAAAATAGAAAGTTGACTGAATTTTCTTTAAACAGGCTTAAATGGGGTACAAGTCTTACATGGTCGATCAATGATTTACATTCGACATCTGGCAAGGCATCTGTTGGAGGAGAGTCCACTTAAATGTTTGAAGAAGGAGTCTGTAAACCAAGGGTGTTTATCTCTGGCCCTGGAGGGTCAGTGTACAGCACAATTTGGTGATTTTCCTACTAAAACATGCCTGTTAAATCTAGCAATTAACAGAAGAGTTGAATCAGGTCTGTTTGAGCAGGAGAAACACCCCTGGTGTTAACAGTCTGGTCTGTGTGTTTTTTTTTTTCCTGTTACAAAACATCTATTGCATAAATTAACTCCATCCAGACATTCATTCAAGACAAGGCATGTTTATTTATACAGCATATTTCCAGGGGCTTTATATTGAAATGTAAGAAAATGATTAAGATGTAGAATTGAAAAGATTGACATTGCAGTTAGTTTGAAAAGAATAAGAAAATAAAGAGCAATTCACCCATAAGAAAGGACAAAAATTATAAGCCAGGGCCATTTCAGTAACTCACCTTAGTTGCTGATACCCTCCATCTTTTCATGGCTGAGTGCTGAATTAATATTTTAACCTTCAAACAACTTAAAGTTAAGAAGGCTGCACTTTTCATGCAAGTGTTCCTCAGCAGTGGTTCAAACTGCCTGAGATTAAATGAAGGTTGCACTTTTCTGCCTCTTACAGGGAGATAAGTAACCACCTACGGTGGCCCTGAAGTGCAAACCACACCAACAAATGACTAAACACAAACACAAATAGAGAAACACAACAAATTAAGAAGCACAAAAAATGGAGAAGCACAAAAATAAAAGAGGAATCACAAACACAAAAGAAGAATCACAAAAACAAACTGAGAAGCACAAAAACAAAAGAAGAATCACTACAGTAACATTAAGAATCACAAAAACGAAAGACGAATCACAAAAACTAAAGACAAATCACAAAAACAAATTGAGAAGCACAACTATATTAAGCACTCTCAGAAAGGGTAGGTACTGATTGGATGACCGCACTGTCTGTCTTTGGAACCGACAGTTGCTCTGCCTGTAGTGCATTTTTCCAAACATGAACATTACATGACCCAAACGTAGCTCTCGCTTTTTGAGAATATTTTGATTCAGGACATACTACATATGTTCACCTCGCCTTTGAATACACTACGAAACCAAACCCCTTAATTTTACCCCTTAATATAACCTTAATTTTTACCTTAATTTCCAGTAAAGTAAGGAAGATTAAGTGGAAAAGTGCACAGATTAAGGCGGATTAAGGGGTAAAACTACTGAAATTTTCCCTTATTTTTTTAATTTGCCCCTTTAATAACTGAGCCTCCTGAAGAAAATGCCATATATTTAGGATTAAAGGGTTTCACACTCACACCCTAAATCACTTTTAAGGTAAATTTAAGGTAACAGTTTACAAATTAATGGGCACTTAATTCAAATTAAGGTGTTTGGTGCATAAACTAAGGTAAAGTTAAGAATATTTTAAGTACATTGTGTTTCATAGTGATACCTCAGTCCCCCACAGAAGGTTCTCGTGGATTTTCTAGGCGAGGCAACCACCAATCTCCATGAAACCTCACAGTTAGATAGAGCTAAATGAGACCTTTCTAAAGACCCCTCGTTTTCAATAACAGCCTCGGAGCTCCGAGTTATAAAACCGCTTGTCCCTATACTTTTGTCCAACACGATCAATTTAGTCTAATATTTCCTGATCGTGGGGTGGGGAGAGGGTGTATAACAGCAAACTGTCTAATGGTGAAGTTTACTGAGATTGGTGGTTGCACGCCTAAAAAAGCCACGATCACCTTCCATGGGCGATTGAAATATAGTGTTTGTAATAATGCCACATGCAGAGTAACAAACAGTGCGGTCGACCAATCAGTGATGTCTCTTGTTGCTTACCTAACCTTGGTACCTACCCTTTCCGGGAGTGCTTAATATAATTTTGCTTCTCAAATTGTTTTGTGATTCCTCTTTTGTTTTTGAGATTATTCTTTTCTGTTTGTCATTCCTCTTTTGTTTTTGTGCTTCTTAATTTTGTTTTTGTACTTCTTAATTTCATTTTGTGATTGTCTATTTGATTTTGTGCTCCTTCATTTTATTTTTTGATTCCCCATTTGTTTTTTGTGCTTCTCAATGTTGTTGTTGTGCTTCTCATTTTGCTGTTTTTCTACATTTGTTGTTGTGTTTAGTAATTTGGTGGTGGGGTTTGCACTTCAGGGCCACCATAGAGTCCTTAACTCTATCTTACATTTGGATTTGCATTCATGACATTTAGCTGACACTCTTATCCAGAGTGACATCCGTTCTCAAGAAGTCCAAATCTGTTCCGATAGGCATAATTAGTCACAAAATGTATCTTACTACAAAGTCTGCATGAGTTCATTTCCTTCTTCAGAACTCCCTGACATCCTAAGATCTAAGGTAGTGAAGATTTTAAATCAGGGGGCTTTAGGAAAATGGTTACCGATATTGACTGTGTTCTCATGTTTTCCAGTTGAAGCATCAACATTGAAGTCTTTAAACCAATCTTTTTTATTTGGATTAGGTGACTATATACTGAAATACTCTCTACAATCTATCTATCTATTCATCCAGCCATCCATCCATCCATCCATCCATCCATCTATCAAACCAACCATTCATCCATCCATCCATCATCCATCCATCCATCCATCCATCTTTCCATCTATCTAAGCATGCATGTCTTACACACATAAGTACAAGCATAAACACTATTACCGTTACACAGAAGCACAGATCTGAGTCCTGTCGCAGTGTGGCATCTTATGCTACATGTCTACCCTTCTCCAGGGAATGTTAAAGTGACGTTTTTTGATCATGCAGAAGTCTTTGACCAATTTGGAAGTTGATTCCCTTCTTCTCTTGTCTTTGTGAGGTGTGTGCAGTATTTTCCTTCTTTTTTCTTCAGCTTCTCCTCATATTTCATGTGATTGACTGTGTGTCATAAGTGTAATGCTTTCATGGGCATGTGCATGTGGATTAGTATCACAGCTTGTATATCACAGGAAAACATTGATAACAGAATTAATTTGAAACATAGCCCTGTTTGAATTGACTGGGCTTTGTAAGGCAGGTCATTAACCTCTCGGCTCCATTATTGCCATCTTTGTTATTCTTTGGAAAAGAAGCATTTTTGCTCAGGCAATAAATTAGACAAACAAGACGCAGGAAGGGGAATAAGATAAGTGCACAGCCAACATCCTGTGTGTGGTTAATCAGTCAGTTATTTTTAACAAAGGGATTCAGAATTTTGCATTTTAGACTGGTCCACATCTTGGGCGGTTTTATAACAGATTCTCCTCTCTGCCTTCTGCTCTCCTCACAGATTCCACAACTTATGTTTATCTGGGACAGTACTTGCACTTCATATTAACTCTTGTCCTGTGTTAGCAGTTTAATGGCTTGTGTTTATTTCGGAAGATGGTGAGGACAGCTCAGGTTAAATGATGCCCAGTAGGCTTTTCACACCTTCGAGTCAGCGTTTTTTCACAGAGCAAAAATTCTAATTTGCATCCAGACAAGATGATGTATCAAGCATTTTGTATTATTATGTGTGAGAGTAGGGTTTAATATTATAACCAAAGAGAGAATTTAATTTTAGTCAAAAATGAGAGCAGATTTTTTTATATTTGGTTGCTGTCAGCCAATATAATCAAGTCATAAAATTTCAAAGGGGAAGTTCTGCATTCAAGTCATCCAGAGTGGTCTGATCAGTGGAACCAGACCTCTGAAATATTCGAAGCTTCTAAAACTTCCCTTACTGAACGTTATTTCATGAAATGGTTCCTAATACACTGCCTGATCTAGGCAATATATAGTACAAAAATCTATTTGCATTGAAGTGGGGCTGTAAAGCAATTAGTATCAAAACGATATTTTGTACCAATGTTTTATCTTCATCAGTTATATAAAATCACTGAAACCTCAAATACATAAAATAATTATGTTTACCCTGTAAATATTGCAACCCCTTGTTCCTGTTCCTCTACAATGTAGCATTTAACATTAAATCACTGAGTGACAATGGAATCAGGCATTTAGTTTAAAATACTGCAATGCCCCTTTAAGATCATTTTAATGACCCTAAAATTCATTGGGGTTTTGGCTGAGCAGTTAATGTGATTTAGTCTCTGAATGTTTTATACAGATGAGAGTCGACTTTAGGGTAGCATTGGTTAAACGTCAGTGGAGCTGGGGCACGTGTCCTGCGTGCAGTTATGCATAATAGCTTAGCTCTGCTGCTGAGGGGGCTAGTGGCCAGAGGCCAGTTCAGTAGCTTGGAGCTTTTCTAAGCTCTGCCAGTAAATGGGGTGAAGAACTAGCCAGGCAGGCTTGTAGGGGGGCACCAAGCTGCAAGTAGGCTCCTTTTCCAAGCCTCCACCATGACAGCGAATTACGTTGACTGGCCATATCGCCCTTGGGCTCCAATGCCCAGTGCATTAGCTGCAGCGCTCAGGCAGTAGCCCTGCCCCTCTGACTCGGACTAATGGAATGTTTTCAGGGCCACGCATGCAGAGGCTGGGGCTTTGACCGAGTGTGTGACTGCTCTGCTGAACACACGTGCATACTCTCATATACCAGTCTCAGATAGTGGGAACATTCATATATAGTGAAGCATGCAGACCCCTCACGCATGTCCTCAAAGATTCACTACCCTTCCATTTATTCCGTGAATTCTTACTTACAGAGGCTGAGAGATATTAATAATAAACCGTGCCCTTTACAGAAAGACAAGTCCTCTCATGCATTAGGGGATATGCACGTTAAATTTATGTATGTCGCTATGGAAGAGTTTCAGCTTGGAACTTCACTCATAACTGGGTATATAATTGAGGTGGCCATCAAAGTCCAAACTCACTCATTGACTCTTGTTCTACCAACTTGCACTCACCCATTGACATACTCATATTAACAGGAATATGACCCTTCAGCAAAACCCCCCAAAATAATAAAACATAATTACTGTGACGCAGAAATGACCGCCTTTGTGGGAAGCTTTTAATTGGTGCTCATTAATGCTGCCCTTTCTGCCTCCCACATGTTCTCCTATAACACAGATACCTCCCACTCTGCTCCCAGGCACAGGCCTGATGAACCCAACCTTATAAAATATACTACCATAAGATATCACTGTTCAATGTACAGATACATTGCAGATGAATGTATTAAACAACTCTACTTTCCTGATTAGATTTATAAGTTTTAAATAATTAAAAGAAATGGATAGGAATCATTAATTAATGATGTTAGATGCATCCAGCATGATGAACACTGCCATAAATGTCTTTTAGAAGGGATGATAATATCGTAAAGCAGATAGTGTGACGAGTAATTGTAAATAGATAATCACAGTAGGCTATATAATCACTGAACATCTCCAAAAATGCACTGAATAGCGAATGAAACATCTATGAAACCTTCAGTGTCTGTTAAATTGAAATCAAATGTTTTTCTTGTAAATGAATGAACAAAAAGTATACAAGTAATTCCAAATATTTTGACCAAAGGATGTAGAAGTGAGCGGTTGAGCTGTCTCAAAGCTCAGGGGACTGCGGAGTGGCCTGTTGAGCTGTGGCGCTCTGAGTGACAGTGCAGGGTAATGAAGGCCACACTCTGAGCCGTGACCGTGCTGGCAGCAAGCCAAATCCTACCTTCTCTCCTCAGTCCCAAACCACTCCCCTTCACCTCCTTCTCACACCTACATTATCTGCCTTCCTCTGATGCTGTCACAGGTGACGCATGACCAATTTATCTGCGCGCCCATGTGCCCATGGCTTTGATTGTGTGGACCCTGCCGTGCACGAGCAGACATGATGAGAGTGCCATGTTACACTTAGCTGCCCATGCAGCTGTGAAGCATCCTTCTCCATATCACACCCAAAACAGCCCAGTGTTTTGTCATTTGGTTAACTTCACTGTCAAAAAAAAGTTTCTTTGTAAAGCTGGCCATTTCCTTATGTGAACATTTTATAACAAATAGCCCAGTAGAAGTAGCTTGGGATAAAGTCATATTAGATTAAACTGTCCACATCGTGGAAAACTGAGTTTACTGTTTTGACGAATGACTATATATGAATATGACTATATGGTAGTCTATAAATAGAAACTAAGCAGCAAAGCAGGCTGTGGTTTGAAGTTGCTGTGTTACTGGTCACAAGAA
>JBBKCR010000134.1:14115497-14128003 GCA_037577295.1 Ladigesia roloffi
AAAGGTGATGCACAACATGACCCCATTAACAAAATCTGCTCTAACCAGCATCACTATCCAGAGTGAGTCATGATCTGTAAATGGATCCAGTATATCCACAACCAGGCATAACAGAATGGCAGAATTAATTTGAACACAAAAACAAACACAAACAAAAACACTCAAAGTGAACACTAATTTGTGTAAATACACAAAATATCACATGAGGTTTTCTTGTGATAAACATTGGTTTTGTAGTCTCCTGAAAGGTACTGTGCTGCTGACGTTTTGATTCGACTTGCAACACCAGTATAAACATCTAAGCTATAGATCATGTAATGAGAAGCACATGGCTGCGTGCCTCACAACCCCCACTTGCAAGTCCTATTTATGCTACCATGACAACAACTGTTTTCTATATAGGGACTTAGTTGCTAGTCAGAGAAGTCCTTATTATCCTCAGTGATGTCATTTTTGCACTGTAGATGTTGGTGGTGAGTGTGCAGTCGGTATGGAATTGGGAACATGACATGATTTTCTCTGTCTCACTGGTTTCTCTCCCATCCTGCCACTTCAGTGTTCAGGCCTCATCCATCATAGGCCCAGTCCAGTGAGACGCAGGCCAAAGAGGGGTGAGCAAAACAGTTTGTCTTCAACTACCTCCGCAGATGCTGAGGTCATAACACTGCTAGCCACACAGACAGGGGTCTGGTAGCGATTCATTTTTCCCAGGTTGGTAGAGACGAGTGGGAAAAAATAAAGGATAAATGAGATATTATATCTGAAAGCTGTGTTCGAATCATTACCCTGCTTATAATGATTGTCATTGAGCTCAGCAGAGGTCACTTTCCTTTCATCAGTTCCCCTCAAGTCCCGCTCGCTCTGTTTCCAATTGGATGGTGATTCTAAATTCAGTCCCACAAAAAAGGGGTCACTTTTAATTACTGTGGCGGAATTAGAATTGGCATTTCAATTTTGACGGTGCACTGCTGAAAACCAGGCTCTCCCACACAAGGGTAGAATCAGCACTACTGATACAGCTTATTACGGCTAAAATGTTTACCTCAGTGCTCCAGTGCAGCATCTCAGTATGCGAGAGTGGTAGAGACGAAAGAAGCCTCAGTAGCCTGCAGTAAGCCTTGTGTCTCTGTCTCCCTTCGAATGTGCTGCAGAAGATTAAAGTCCGCACACACCCTCTGAGGTTTGAATGTGTAGATGCTATTTCATCTTCATAAACATTGCCTTATATAATGTGAGGCTATATTAATTGTTGTAGAGCTTGTGAATTAAAGTGTTTTTTTCCATTTCTAATGGCTGAGAAAAGGAAGGGAAAGTGAAATGGATTATTTCTCCGCTCCTAGATTAGTTGCTTGGCTCTGTTGCAAGGCATGAAAGGCCATAATAGCGTGGCAACTAAGATGTAACATCAAAGCTTCGAAATTACAGTGTTCAGAACAAAAAATTGGGGCACATTCCTGACTCCATTACACGCATGTTCACAATTGCATAGACACCAATCAGCCAAAACATTAAAACCAACTCTCATTACACTACTCACAATAAGTTAGGGATATTATTTACATTTCCTATTTGCTCTGAATTTTAATGAAATCCGTAAAAGTTCACTTATTCCAAATAATGTATGAAAAGAAACACCATTTTCATTAGTTTAGTATTTAATACCATAAAAATTTTGACAATAACTCAAATATTAACAATGTCAGTAGCGAGTGTTTCCACCATTTTCCACAATGACAGATTGACAGTGACTCATGCTCCTCACGAGCCTAATGATTTTGTTCTGAGGCCAAACTTTCCACACATCCACAAGTGCTACACCCAGGTCTGCCAGGTCACATTGGGTACAATCATTCAGTCTCTACTTCGACTAGCCATTCTCTATGGGGTTCAGGTCAGGGGACATTGATGGCCATGACATATGAGGCACTCCAACTTCCTGAAGTCGAGCTGTGACAATTCTGCTAGATGTGGTGGAGCATTTTCATACATTAAGTTGGGGGTGTGCTGGCGGAAGTGGGGGATGATGAAGGGTTCTATGATGTCTCTGAGGTAAGAACATGCAGTGACTGAGCCATGTACAATAACCAAATCTGTTTTGCACTGACTGGCGATGCTGCCCAGACTGTTGCACCTCCTCCACCAAAGCAATACATAGGTATCAAGAATCTCTCACCTCACCTTCTCCAGCAACGCTGATGACCATTATTTCTGTGCAAGATGACCCTCATCAGTGAACAGGACGGTAGACCACTGTTACATTGTCCAGGTCACATGGTCTTCTGCCCACTGCAAACGTTCATGGCGGTGACTTGGTGTCAGTAACTGGCATTCAAGGCAAAGCAGTGGAGTCAATTGCAAATGGTTGGTCTGGATACCCTACTATCCCTCGCATCTCGTAAACGGGCCTGCAGCTATGTGGCAGTTGCATAACGATGTCTGAGTGCATAGGTCCGTAGGTACTGGTGAACGTTGCGGTCTGTCACTTGTGGGGCTCCACTCCAGGGTCTTTCATGAACTCTGCCAGTAGTTCTGTGTCTTTTTTGTTTATTTTGCATTGGTTCCCCTGCCACCAATCAGCTGTGACCGACTGTGGCATGGACTCCACAAGACCTCTGTACTGTTGTATCTGACACTAAAATGTAAGATATTGTCATTTGTGAGGTAGGGCCTCCATAGATTACATTAGTCAAAATATAGTCAACTCATTGTCATGTTCCTGAACTATTTTTGCAGTGTTACAGTGTGCAGTGTACAGACCATTTCTATTAGGTAATGCCATTGCCTTGAAGGGGTAGACTTGGTCTGGCATGAACTATTTTTAGTTGTTTGTTCTACAGAATTAGACTAGACAGTCTCACCTTCACACCTCATGTCCATCAGTCACCATTAAGTGCCCATGATCCTGTCTCTTGTTCACCAGTTAGGATCACATTTGGCCATTTCTAACTTTCTCTCTACTACATTATATACTAAGGATATGTAATTTTTCTTTCTAATAGTTATGAACCAATCACAGGGCAACTCTCTCTAACCCCCTTCCTAAACACTGGCTGTCCAATCATAGATTAACAGTTGTAACCCAGGCTTAGGCCACAATGACCTTTTCCTGAACTGAGGACATACAATAAGAGGTGGATGTGGATTAAACTATGTGGAAAAATATGGTACTACTCAAAACTAGGCTATATGGCTAAATGTGCTAATGCTAACTGTATTTATCTGAGTTTAGTATCTATTTCATCTTTTTAAAGCTTTTAGGCAGCTAAGTGTTCACACTGTTTTGTTTTGAAAACCTTTTTTGTCCAATCCTCTCTGAAGATCTGGAAGCACTGCTATAACTGCTTAAAACTTAATTGGCTAAATGATCAGCTTATTAGCTGATTTGTTTGACACACTTTGACCAGGTGTCATTTGTGGGTGCAAATTTCCTATGCAGGTCAAGTATGTGCCTGTGTTTTGTTGGAAAATCTTCTCTTGACCCTTTTCTTGGCCTTTACCAGTGTGGATGTGTAGCAAAATCAGTTTTGCTAATGTAATTTTTTATTTAAAAATGAACATTTGCTTATATTTCAACTCCATTTACAACTGCACCCAACACCTTAAAAGATGATGTGCCTTAAAATAACAGCTGCATAGGCTGTTTGATCATTAACATTCAAGAGTGCTTAAGAGATTGGTAAATATGTATATTATCTTTAAACAAGGGTTTTCTGTGTCCATATAACAATGTAAAATCTCAGACTGTTAAGCAGTGTGGGCAAAGTGGGCCCCATGCCTGCCTTGATAACAGAGATATTTTAATGGGCTGATTGTCATACTCCACTAAAAATGTTCTGGTGTAACCCACTGAATAACTTGTCATAAATCTGTAAACATTTCTAAATTAAAGTGAATGACTGAGGCACATCAAACTGTTGACACTCAATTATGCATGTTCCATAGAGAGAATCTGAGCAGCAGCTAAGATAGGCAGTTCATCTCGCTATCTGAAAATAGCACTCCACTGGCAGTCACAAAACTAGGCAATGGAAATAAATTGCTATTTAATGTTCCTGCCATGTTAGATAGCAGCTCACCCGCCTGTGCTCTGGCATAGATAGATCCCTAGCCTTCTTTGACATTGTGTCAGCACTTGACCTTGGATTAGACAGAAGAGTCAAAGCAAGATTGTCCTCTATTTATGTTCACATTCGCTCTCTCTGTTTCTATATCTCTGTCTTTCTCTCGCATTTTCTTTTGTGCCCTGCAGCAACTGCCTGGTCTGTTACATGTTAAGAGCCTTGTATTTTTTTTTGGCCTGTGTTATTCCTCCATACTAATGAGTGGAAGATTAGCAGACGTTGATTACCAACTTTGATTTTGTTTGTAAATCAGTACTTAAGCAAATTGTATTTTTTAATTGTGGGACTCCAGACACTTTTTGTCTGTTCTAGTTTATCGAATGAATAGAATCCTGTGATTCATATGGTGTATCAGTATTAAGAAACTGTATTTAAGCTATAATCACCCATCCAGACCTTAGAAACGAGTGATAATGAAGTGTTCGCTTGAGGGCATTCTCTTGATCATCCCATGGTGCTTCTCGCGTTGAAGACTTTCGGCCGCTTGACAGGGCGCAGCTCTTATATTGATGTTTACATTTGTGCCTCAGTTTCCTTCACCGATGGCTGGGGAGGCACTGAAGGAAGCTGAGCAGCTGAGGCTGAGCCAGCTGAACCCTGTAGGCTTTTGCAAACAATCATAACCAACAGATCAGTCTGCTCAGCTGAAAGAAATGCCCATATTCAACAATTCTCCCAACATTATAGCATTATATTCCAACTCTTCAATGGTTACTCTATACAACCAGCTTTAGAGCTAGAGCCTTGCTGTGGGCTGGCTGTGTGTACACATCCCTGCTATAAACATATGAACAGAACCGCCCATCATAGCTAAGCTTTAACTCTGGGCTGTGGTGTACATTATGGTCCAGCTGTAATTGAAGTGAGTGGGTGCTAAAATATTGAATACCCATAGAGAAAGAAAACATGTTTAACTAACTGTGAAGTTGCAGAACAGAGCGTTCGGCTATGGCGTCATCCTTGTCGAATCCTATGGGTTATTTACTTATTGATATGTCGAGCGAAACTTCAAAGCAGGAGCAGCTTCTCAAAGGTTATTTGGCTAGCTCTGTAAGATCACATCATGCTCAAGGAAAATATTACATGGGGGGGAAAAGAGTGTTTTATACTGATGAGGAATACGTGGGGTACAACAGAAGGTTGAACACACACAGTATCTGTATTGGTTGTTAAACAGGGTTTGATTTTTCTGTCTGCTGTTTCCGTGTTGGTCAGTCTGGCCTTGCATGTGTCTGGTTGCTTCTGAACGAGCCACTTATTTTGGAGCTGAGCTGTGAGGCTGTCCATGTAAACAACTTGGTGGTTGAATTGCTAAGAACCTCAATGCCAGCCTTTACAACAGCAACAGCTGATGCTGGAAAACAGACCGGGGTCCCTCTTGGTTGAATAAGCGACTTTTATATTTGATGACCAATATGTATCCTATTATACTCCACAGCAAATTCTGTCAATAAATCAGTCACAAATCATTTTGAGAACGCAAAGATCAAGATCCCAACCACATTTGGTCTTGTTGAATTTGCAATGCTATTGAAAGCATTGAATAACATTCAAGTACAATGCTCCTAAAATACCTGTTTTTGGTGGTATTTTTTAATTGTTTCACATTTTCCCTGGTCAGGTCTACTTCTTTTCTCTGTTCACCTGGTCATAGCTCCTCAGTTCAACCTTAGACATGGACAAATGTCTACCTGTTTCCATTCCTTTTGTAGTAAATACTCCAGTATCTTACTTGATAACTGTTCAAATAAAGACTTTCAGGCCAAAATATTGTAGGATGTTTCTGAAAGTAAAAGCTTTCATTGACAAAGGTGTCAATTATTTTTTATTTTTTGCTTTGTATTTTTGTGATGTCAATACTTCTCTGTACCTCAGAATCAGGAAACATTATTGATCCTGCATAAAATTACAAATGTATTGATGAAATGTCATCAGACACAGTCAAGCAAGGTTCCAGTTCAAAGTTCACATTTAGCCAAGCACAGATCAGTTGCCTGGAAGTATCTGGAATGTATGTCACACAAAGTCCAGATATATATATATATATATATATATATATATATATATATATCTGTACCTGCTATACTTTGTATTGAGAGACACCTATGGTGATGTTTTACTGGGTTTTGGTTTGCTCTGAGAGCTTCCATGAATATTTCTTACACTGGCTTTCTGTTTATTTTTCCCATGGATACCCCTGCGCTTCTCAAATCTACTTTTTCATTGTCTCACACTGTTGAACTGGATGATAAGTTTAATTCACAATTTCCAACCCAGGAGCCATGTATACATCGGCTTTGGTTCAGTTCAGACATCATTTTCTGAATATGTCTAAGGCCTGGATTGGGGTCAGAATTTCTCCATATTTTATTAATGTTCAATACTTTTTTTCTGGCTTGCTTTCACACAGTTGTGCACAGAGGTCAGTTAGGTCCAAACTCATGAGAAAAATAGCAAAACCATTCAGGGAAGTGTACATCAGTGAAGCCAAAATACATTTTCTATTGAATGAAAATTAGTCTAAGGGTCGATCTTCCATGGGCTTAATTTGCATTGTTTAAATAATACATTTATTAAATGGGATAAAACTTGAATTTGGAGAGTGATTAATTTCTAATTGCATATTATTTTATATTCTTTTATTTTTGATTTGTTTATTAATCTTATTGTACCTACTGGGAGAAATCTGTTGATCTTATATCAGTTTCAGACGCCAACCCCAGTGAGCCTCTGAAAGAATTCTATTAGGGCAAATCCTTGGGCAGCATTTTGGTTTCAGCTAAAGTATTAGGCCCTGTTGGAAGTCTGCAGTTTTGTGCATTTCACTGTATGCTTCGTCCTCCCTACACAGTTTTATTCACTCCAACTGCTTCTCTCACCATGGGCTACTGCTTATGGGAGCACTCCCTCTCCTTCCTGGATAATGAATGAATATAGAGAAAGAAAGAGAGCGAAAGATGGATGGATGCATGGAAGCATAGGTTAGCGCTAGAAGCCCAACGCTCCAGCATAGCTGAGGATGGCTCAGGCAGTCACCATGGCAACCCCATAAAGACCAGTCCCAGATGCAATTAGAGGCGCTTTGGGTCTGTGGTTTAATGGGAGAGGTTGAAATATAATGGGAGGAGAGAGCAACATAAGAGAGACATAAAGAAAAACAAAAGAAGGCTGAATAAGCACCAGTGTTGACGTGTTCCTTTAATAACTAGGGTGAAAAAGGATGTCAGACAATTATGAGTTGAGGAGAGGGTGAATTAAGGCAGATGTGGATTGGCCAAAAGAGCTGCACAGGTCCAATGGGAAATTGCTAAGCGATGCAAACAGTCTACGTAAGCAATGCTCAGCTGCCCACCACAGAGTAGCACAGCACAGGTTGGCAACTGAGATCAATATTGAAAAACCGGCCATTTGATTTAGACCAATGCCGAGGGATGAGGGCTAAGCCAAGGAGCAATTAGAACTGCAATTAGAACACAGTCAAGAGACGCAGGTTAATTCAGCAATACGTCGGGATCCACAGCCATTTCAGAGATGAAGGGGAAAGAGATGGAGCGCATGCAGCTAATGGAAGGATGAGTGCATGCTCCAGCTTCACAGTTTAGGTTCTTCACTGAAATGGAGAAGACATATCAATAGCTTAATTGAGTTTTTAAATCTATGTTTACTGCAGGCTTCATTTATTAACACTGTAAACAGTAAACTGTTTTATTGAGTAACTGCAGAAATCTAATATAAAAGCTGTGGAACTAATATGTATGTTATATGGTTTTGTTGTCTTTTATATTTTGATACAATAAATACCAGGCTTTTTCATTTCCTATACATTTTTAAAAGTTTTACATTATTTTGCACTGAATGCTAATACGATTTTTTATGCTATACTGTAAAGTTGCAATTTCAGACAATCAGCTAACAGTTATTGGTTCAAGTCAAGTGTGTGTTCACTGTCATTTTAAGCATATAAAAAATACATAGTAAAATGAAATGACGTAAATCTATGGTGCAACATAAAGAACAAAAATGGAACGCCAGAGGACTACACAAGTGCAGGCAAAAGAGGACTAAAGAGGAAGTGCAAAAAAACATGCAACAGCACAGTAATTTACAGAACAAAACCACATAGAGTACAATCCACAGGAGCAGTAACAGAACTGATGTGAGTGAATACAGTATTGTGACAGATTTGCTATGCAAAGATGCAAAGGAATGCAGAGATTGAAACAGACAAAAATAAACTGTAAATAGCAAGTATTAATATTTCATTTCCTGGCCTAAAACATATAGAGTTAAAGCAGTGCAGCATGCATTTACAGCACAAGTGAACTACATGTCCAGTCTTTTAGTGCAATGGAGCTGTGAGTAAGGACATTTTGATGTAGTTCGTTTCAGAGGAGAGATGTGCAGAAGGTTCATGGTTTTAGGAGAAATGTTAAGAAGGTTCATGTTGTATGTTGTAGGAGAAATGTTAAGAAGGCTGGTGTAGTATGTTTTAGTAGAAATGTGAAGAAGTGTGGTGTAGTATGTTTTAGTAGAAATGTGAAGAAGTGTGGTGTAGTATGTTTTAGGAAAAAGAAGGAGATGTTTGGTGTAGTATGTTTATGATACTAATAGTGTGTTTCAGGACAAGGGTGAAGTAAGATTGGGGTGTTTCAAAAAGGTTAAAGGGGTCTGGTTTGAGGAATGAACTCTCTAGTGTTGTTCATTCATGTTATTTTATGAATCACACTTCTGTGGTCTTACAATGAGCTCCCACCCATGGTGCATTAATGATGCACAGTTTAGACCAGCATGCATAGGGTCTTCCACTTCATTGCAATGTCTCACTGGACATCCATTAATTCCATTAAGTGGGATTTCTGGTCCTCCACTCACACCTCTTCGCTCCCACACGCGTACTACTGAGAGCTGTAAATCCAGGAGATCTCTCTTAGTCCTAAACTTATTACTGCTTTTCAGAATCTTAGCCCAAAGACGCCCTTATCATCCTAAGCTGATTGCAGCTCTCTCTCTCTCTCTCTCTCTCTCTCTCTCTCTCTCATTTTCATTCTTTGCACATTCTACATTTAATTTGATTTCTGAGTTATTGGATTACTCTGTGTAATTCTTATGAACAGATGACTCCTCTTCCATCAGCAATTAAAATGCCCTATTCAAGTGCAATCACATTCGTTGCTCTCCTTTTGAAATGCGCTGCGGGTAATGATAACTTTTGTCTGAAATGTAATAGAATCACTTGACCGCTTTTAGTCGCATTTTATTTCACTGCGCTGCATAAAGAGGCTTGTGCGTCTCCTGCAAATAATTCTGGCATAACCACCTCACAAACAGCATCCCAGACGTCCTGCAGGGTCCTTCACATGGTGTCTTATCCTAGCCAGCGCTTCAGGAACACATCATTAGCTTGAAGAAATACCCAGTGGAACAGCGGTGATAGCCTGTAGGTGAAGAGATTAGAAGCTTTAATGGTGTCCTGCACGCTCAGTCCAGGCTCCTGCTCTGAGGCCTGAACTGACCCGCTGCTGAGGGACTGGTTGCTTCTGCCCAGCATGGAACTGAACTTCTGGGTAAAAAGGGGAAAAAAGGTATAAAGAACAACTCCAAACCACCCAAAGTGTCTAATAAATGTGTTCAACTCTGTTTGATTAATAGAAACCTGCCTGAAATATTCAAGGGATTCTTTTTAGAATCCACAGTCATGTCAGTAGACTTAGGTTTCTTTGTTTTTTTCAGTGTCACACAAAAGTAATCCAGCTAGATTAAATCTTATAAACAGTATCAAATTAAGAAGAATGAGCCCAATGGGATAACAAATTTAACTAGACCTCATTGGAGGCAGCTCAAGATTGAATTAAAAGAGCATTGGTTTTCATCTTTGTTTACTTTTTAACTCTAACCTCTATCACAAAACCATGCTTTGTCCTCAGGAGTCCTTTTGACAATATGATGTACCCGTTTTGTATAAGAAGTATAGTGTAGGCCGTTGAGCAAGCATCATAATGGCAGAGTTGGCTGCCCTGACCACAATGACAAGGATGTGGTCTTTTAACTCATCACCGGAACAAATTGGTCATAATAGGCATTCGCATTAGTGGTGTGCGTGTGGGGTGGAGGACCTGTTAATTACTAATGCTGTAAGTACGGCTGCCAAACCATGAGCCAAATTAATTCTCCCTGTTAAAAGAGAAGACTTCAGAGCAACCATCTTCAGAGAGGCTTGCACTTTGCTCAGCAGTTCATGACTTCTTTAAAAATGTAGGAGTTTATTTCTTGCATGAAATGTAGCATTTTTCACAGTGCCTCTCTGTTATGCTTTTCTGCACTTGGTTACTTGGTTTATCTTAGAGACCAAGGACCTGAAGGGTCAGAGAAAGACTGGAGATATGTTTTTTTTATGCTTAAACTTCATTCTGTATAGTGAGCTTCATAGTAACTGTAGTCTTACTCACCCCCCATATATAGGAGTTTGCGACCTGCATTTAAATAGCATTCAAATACAGATATGAATATATATATAGATGTATATATCATCTCTTCACATGCTTTATTGTCGCTCTCTCCTCAGCGTTTGATCCCACTTCAAGAGAAAATGAAAACCTATTTTCATGATATTAATTACATGCATCTTGTGTTTGCTTTTAATGTAGTAAATAAAATGAGCACACTAGGCCTTCAGTGAGCATGTGAGCATTGTATATGTGTGTGTGTGTGTGTGTGTGTGTGTGTGTATGTTTGTGTGTGGAGGCAGACCCCCGCATCTCATTGAAAAGCCATTAGGAACTGGATCTCTTTAGTGTAGGTATGGTTAATGGAACAGAACGACGTAAACTCTGTTCTCTGCTACCCTTTACACTTTAATTGCTGCACATGGTAGCGCTTGGAATGTTAACAAGCAGAAGAGCAAAACTGCTACTTTACATTTTCAATCCGTTTGCTTTTTTTCCCCCTCTTTCACAGCAGCTGCTTGTCTGGAGTAAATCTATGGAGAAATCTTCACCAAAACTATGTGTGGTATCAGTATAAATGGGCTGTTATTGATTGGAAGTAATTACATCATCATCGATTATGTTGTCAAGTTACACAGGGCCTCCAGAAAGCCTTTTTGCTTAAAAGGAATAATCTTTCCAAGTTGTAACAAGAGAACATTTTTTAAACCGAAGAAGCCTTTTAAGGATAAGGATACTTGTACACATCTGCATTTGAAAGCAGCAGGCCAGTGTATATAAGGACGCATGCATGGGCATGATACCATTTTGCTTTATGGTTGTGCGGCCGAGTCCACTGAGGGCATCATTTGTTGTGTCAGAGCAAAGCAGGGTGGGAATTTAGATAAATATAATCAGGCCGGGTGCTGCTACCGCTGCATTGGTAATACCCGGGCAGAAGCATGCATTATCTATTTGTGCGTAGAGAAAGCTCTCTGCTCTTTAATCTCCATGTCATTACTGCAGGGCCTGTAGCGGCCCGCGTGTGCTAGAGGACAGGGCAAGAGGCGAGGGCTCGCGTTTAACCCACACAGAGAACGATCCACCAGGGCAGCCCGGTCTCCTTCACTTGAGACACCGTACCCTCCCACAGAGTGGCCCCCCAGGGCCCGGCACGTAGTCATGACAGGAGTGCCCGTCCTTCTGACAACATGCAGCACATCTCTCTGCATGAGGTGGTTTTCCAGGTAATATCCAACAAAGCTGGTGCTTTAAGGCCGGGTGCGAGTGATTTAAAAGGCAGATTCTGACACGGCCCTAACTCAGGCCAGCTCCATTATGAAAGCAGGAAAGATGGCATGTGAAAAATTGATGTGGCCTATTTTAGTGAGGCAGAGAGGTGGAGAAAGGGGAGGGAGAAAGGGAAAAGAGGGAGAAGAGAAGGAGAAAGTGAGTGTTTGTGCATTGTGTGTGTGTGTATGATGGAACAGATGTGTGTGCGTGGGTGCGTGTGTGTGTGTGTGCACCTGTGTTCACGTGTGTGTGCGTTGGTCTCATCTCCAAGAAAAAGTCAATAATGCTGACACTCTTTTGTGTCTGATTTGTATAGGTTACGCATGCAGTGAATCATTTCAAATGCTTTCATGAATGTGTATAGGTGCACACATTTTCACACACATACACTTCTAAAAGGGTTTCGGGACATGACTGCATTTTATGAATTATTTTTAATGGCACACCATTTTTTCATACAGTGAAGATATAAAATGTTCCACGTAGTGACAAACAGGGTCTCGATTGAATGTTTGAATGTGTGTTTTTTGTGGGGGTCAGAGATGAATGCAGTTGCCGTGATCTATGTGTGTGGTTACAGTGTCTTGTGTGTGTGTGTGTGTGTGTGTGTGTGTGTGAGCGAGCGTGAGTGTTTATGTGTCCGTTTGTGTCAGGCTCTGTGGCTCTCTTG